>SADC01000392.1:0-123547 GCA_004194705.1 Ditylenchus dipsaci
GGTAGCTCCACCACTGGAGTAGGTACTGCGTCAGCTAATTTGTTATTAGTCACTTTTTCTTGATTGACTTTTGGAATGCTAGCTACAGTATCTGAGGCCTTTGGAATACTTGTCCTTTTGAGAAGCGCCTGTGGTCAGAAAGAACAGAATTTACCTGGTTAGCGTTAAGACCAGATATTTCAACAACTGATCAAGGTTGCAAAACAGAGAAGAAGAAGTAGAGGATATAAAATGATTGACATTTTTTAAAATAATTTGACTTTCGCGATGAGTTTTGTTCTGAAACTAATAATTTTAACTAAATTTAATAAAAATAACTAGACTTAGAAAAGATTTTTCCCAAAACAAGTTTAACTCCGGCATAACATTTGCATCAAATGAAGCTATTTTGGAACTCAAAATTTTAAAAAAGTTGGATATTTATGGATTTCTTTTATATTTCTTTTTTTTTGGGTACATGACAATTTCCGCCGACAATTTTCCGCCATCAATTTTCCGCCGCGACAATTTTCCGCCGACATTTTTCCGCCTGCTGTAATTTTAGTGTCTGTTTTCAAGACGGTGGTGAATCCACCAGTGGTAAATATACCCCCGGTTTTGAGGTTACAGGTTCAAATACTGGTGGTAGCCGACATTATATTTTTTGAATAACAGTCATAAGTCAACTAGTAAGCCTGAGGGGTGTGGGTAGAAAAAACACCCTATTGCCTTCTCTAAATGGGTATCCACCTCCAAAACCCAAAATTTCGTTTTTTAGGTGTAAGAAATTAATATTTTGTACCTTACCCAGAATCATGTCTTAAAGTTTATAATGCTAAAACAGAGTCTTTAACTTTTTGCATTGGGAAGCCAAGGTAAACATTTATATAAAGTATTCTACACGTTTTGATCACTGGAGTTGGCAGAAAGATTCTTTATATACATTTTTAATCATGTTTAAGGTAAGTGAGTGCGCGCATCTCTAACCAACCAAGCCTTCGGGGCGCAGGGGGCTTGGTTGCTTGAGGTTGAGATGGCGCACACCCACATACCTTAGACGCAAATCACTCGAAAGTGACTCTGGATGCATAAAAAAATGTATGAATACCAGAGTTTCTTTATGCGGTAGGCCCCAGTCAACAAAACTATGTTCAAATCCCATCTTTTTGGCGTGTCTATGCATTCTCTTTAGAATAGTGAAAAAGTCAACTTTTGATGTGGGAACATGTTAGAAAATAGCTTCTTTTATCATTTCAAGCATACAAAAAATTACTCGGGAGACGTTTAAACACTATTTCCAATAAAATGAAAAATACGATGCCCCCCTCCCCTGTGTCGGATGACTGATAGTTGGGATTTTACCCGATATAGGGTGTTTGGAAACATATAAAAAAGTTGATATAGGGGGCATATCCAAGTAGCGCCAAATAATTTTACACTGAATGGACGACCACCTGGTTTGGTTGGTGCATGTATTATCCAGTAGGATTGAGGCTGGATTCGAGGCTTGATTGAAGCTAGAAATTTAAAAATCGGCTAGAATGACTCGTGAAGCATAGTATTTTTCAAAATAATACTGGCGGACTATACGGTTAATAATCGGACAATTTTTTTTAGATAGTCGAACCGCACTCTGAGTCCCATTCTAGTGGATTAGCATCATCATAATATCATGTCTATGCTGACGCAAAGATTGTCGTGCAGAGATTACGCATAATTTAAAAAGAGAAACTGAAATTATGGCAGCGGAAAATTTGTCGGCGGAAAAAATGGTCGGCGGAAAATTGTCGGCGGAAAATTGACCCGGTACCGTTTTTTTTATGAAAAACACCCGAAATATGGGAACGGTAAATTCGCCGACAGTAATTCGCCGACAGGTATATTCGCCGAACTTAATTTTGCGGGAATTTAAATTTTTAAGTCTGAACCAACCAAACCAAGGTCGTCCACTTGGAAACAATTGTTTTTTTACGTTTTTCACATTTTCCGAAACCTGTTTTTCTGGACTAATTCGTGTATTTTAAAGAATGGTTTGACAGTGGAAAATACTGTTTCTAGAGTATTTTTTTCAGTTCTCGGGCAATAATTGGTTCACGAAAAACCAATTATTGCCAATACTCAAAAAATACCCGACAAAACGGCATTTTGCTATTATCAAACCGTCTTCAGCGTGTCGGAGTAAGTCCAGAAAACAGGTTTTGGAACCCGAAAATGTAATTTTTTTGATAAGTGGACGACCATTTGGTTTAGTTGGTACATGATTATATATAGTAGAAACTGAGGTTGAAATATAGAAAAGATTTCAAACTACAGAACACAGTTTTGGAGTGATTTCGTATCCCCGTGGGTATCCCAGGTGTATGGAGTGGAGTACCAAGAAAGTGGTATCGGTACTCAGGTGGAGTGCTTAGGGAGTGGTACTTGGGTGGGTGTAGAATGTAGTTTCAAAGTAGCGGTATCTAATGGTAGTACTCAGTTGGCAGTACCCAAGTTGTATATTAAACCATTAAAACCAAGTGGTCGTCCACTTGGATCAAATTTTTTTCACGTTTTCGGGTTCCAAAACCTGTTTTCTGGACTAATTCAGGCATGCTGAAGATGATTTGATAATAGTAAAATGCCGTTTTCTTGGGTATTTTTGAGTATAGGGCAATAAGATTTGGTGAAATCAATTATTGCGCATAACTAAAAAATACTCGAGAAAACGGCATTAACCACTGTCAAACCATCTTCAGAATACACGAATTAGTCCAGAAAACAGGTTTTGGAAAAAAAAACGTAAAAAAACAATTGCTCAAGTGAACGACCACTTGGGTTGGTTGGTTCAAACTGAAAAATTTAAATTCCCGCAAAATTAAAGTTCGGCGAATTTACCTGTCGGCGAATTTACCTGTCGGCGAATTCGTGTCGGCGAATTTACTGTCGGCGAATTTACATAGAGCCCCGAAATATAAATCGTTGTTTTACACAAAAAACATTTTGACATTTTAATCATTTTCTGACATTTAAAAAAAAGATAAGAATATTTTAATAATTTCTTAAAAATGTGCAAATGTGATTAACTTGTTAAAAAACTACAGTCCAACCTCGGTAATCCGAGACCCCTGGAGACCGGCCTCATGGTGCCGGATAACCGAGGTGCCGGATTACTTAAATATACTTCATTTGGCTGAGTTCGGCACATTCTCTGTCAACTGACACTCCGATTATCCGACACCTCATTTATCCGGCACTCTGAGGTCGGTCACCAGAGGTGTCGGATTACCGAGTTTTCACTGTAGTTGTCAATAATTTAATTACATTTGCACACGTTTAAGAAATTTTTCAAATATTTTTAAAATGTCAGAGTGTAAGTGGTTTTGGGTGCCGGATAACAGGAGCCTCGGGGTTTGACTGAAACAGAAAATTTTAACACTGAAAATATTGACTTTGTGTTCAGCTAGATTTAAGTAAACCTAAAATTTTCATCTAATAATTTCGGTATATTATTTTGTAAAAACTAGAAGGGGAAATTTTATTTTTTTATATATAATAGACTTAAATCGTCTAACAATAATTATTTTACAGTTAAAGATTAAATTCTGAGGCAAACACCCTTGACATCTGACCAAGTACCATTTAGAACAATATAATAGAGCTCAGCTGACTATGCTCAGCCCCTCAGAAAACTGACTAAATCTGGGGCACCACTCACTGCTTTCCCACATCCAACTCACCCAAGCCGAAAAAGGGTTCGTCAAGCTACCTGGCATTTTTAACATCACTAGCTTTATCACATCATTGATTTCTCACTTTACATAAAATAGATCCATGTAAAAAGAGAGGGTCGCCATACATACAGAGAATCAATCGATGCCTGGTGGATCAATAGCGCAGGCCCTGGATGGACCATGTAGGACTCTGTCAAGATTTACGTGGGTGTAGAAATGGCAGTAATACAGCTAGAGGTACCTAGCTTGCTAGGCAAGGGCATCATGTGCTTATGTGGCAAACAAGCATCTCTCCATCCGAACAAGCCAGCTAGCTAGTCCATCTACAATATCTTTATTTAACTTGAATTCTTCATAACAAATTGTTTTTAAAAATCCACTTTTTTATAATTCGTTGAAAAACAATACAAAATGAGTTCAACCAGCTGTTACCGCTGTTTGCCTTATCGCTTTCGCTGGTTGGGCTGTAGGCAAGTTTTTTTATAAAAATGAAAGTGTTGGCGCTATACCATTATCCTTGTCCAAATGTGCCTTGGTCCCGCTGTTGTTTTTTTCTTGAAAATGCCTGGTCCCCCCTGTCCATTATAATTATGTTAATAAAAATGATTAACTTTGGGAACAACAAGAGGGTCCAAGAATTTTCAAGAAAAAAAACAACAGGGGGACCAAGCTAAAAATTAGCACCTAAAAGCGAATAGGGTCACAATTTTTGATTTTCAATTTTTGTTTGAAATTATTTGACGCATCCCTGGTTCGTATAGCACATTTTATTTGAGGAAAAAAAACTAAAAAAGTCTATTTTTTCTAAGACAATACTTTTTTTTGCCGCAAATCCACTTTTTCGGTGCAAATTTCTGTTTTGCGTAATTAGATTGAAAATTTTTAACTTTTTTTGAAAATTTTAACACCATCACGTAGCCCTGCGATTCTAGTTTCTAAAGAGGTATTATTTATTGCATCATTTTTGAAAAATGTAACACGAAAAAGTAAAGGTATGAACCAAATCATATCAACAATTTCGGTCATACTTTACTTTGCATGACATTTTTGAAAGATGGTGCGATAAATGATACCTCATTGAAAATAAGAGTGGCAGGGCTACATGAGGTTTTGAAAATTTTTAAAAAGTTGAAATTTTTTATCTAATGACGCAAAACAAAAATTTGCGCCAAAAAAAATGTTGTCCTTATTTCAATTAGCAAAGCAAAAACCGACTCTACTATAGAATCCAAACCCCCCCCCCCCCCCACTCCCCCAGACTATGTTTTTAAAACTTAAGTAAAAAGAGCACCAAATTTATGTTCCAGACCCCGAAAAATGTGCGTAAACTATTTATTAGTCACAATTTCCGTACGCTGGCCTATCCCCGAGCCTAAGGCTGAGCCCAAACTTGTTGTTTGAAAGGGTAGTTACAGCGATTTTTAAAAGGTCGGATTGGGTGGGTGAGGGTAGGGTATTCTATACAGCGCCAAAAAACCTCATGAAATTTTTCCTATATACTTTTTACGAAAGGTTTTAGGCCATTCTCATACTAGACATCGCAGTCATGCCAGCCATTTGGAAAACAGCAAAAGTGTGGAGCACCACACTCAAGCCACTCACAGTAAAGATGTAAGTAACTTGGGCAAATCAATAAGTGCATCCAAATCCATCTCTAAAAGCATTTCTAAGTCCAAGAGTGTGTCCAAGTCAACGTCAACATCTGCTCAGAACAGCAATGAGTCTAAGGAAGTAGGCAAACATGCTAACAAAATCTAAAAGCAAGTCTACCTCCAAATCGGCAGAGACGCATCACAATATTCAAAATGCCAGCTATTGCAGCTACAAATTTCAGTGCTCAGCTGGATTCCGCTAAAGAAAAGGTGTTGTAGGCAAAAAAAAGAAGAAACTGGGTTGCTACAAAAATGATATAAAATTATATTTTCAGAATAACGACCAGAATTTTACTGTTTTTTAAGTATTCAAGGTCTTCAAATACACTTTTTTGTTTGAAATTACAAAAGTAAAAATTTGAAATGGATTTTTTAAATTGTTAAATGTTCAAATTATTAGGTGAAAATGTAAAAAAAAGTATTTAACAAAAAATTGGTGTGTTCAAACGTTCTCTAAGTAACTAAGAAACGATAAAAAAACGTTGTTATCTGGCACTTTCTACATGAAAAAATTGATTTTCTTAAAAATTGACTAAAATTTGGCAAAAGCCAGATTTACCTTGGACCTCCCCACCTCAAGGCAAAAGTTCAGATTTTAGTCAAATTGTTTTCAAAAATTGATCTTTCATGTAGATAAAATGTCAAATAAAAACGTTTTTGTTATCGTTTTAGTGTATAAATTACTTAGGAGATGATTAGACCTGATTCTCGAAAACTCGTGAAATGCGCCCTCCGGACTAAATAAGTGCTTTTTTTTTATTTACTGATGTTTAAAGTAGGGTTGTGAAACGCTAATTACACGTAAATCACGAACGCGTAAAAAAGTCAGTAAAAATTGGTTAATTGATTAATTATTTGCTAACTATTAAACTATTGGGTTAACTGTTGGATAATTCTAATTTTATTTTTGGTCGACCGGTCATCTGTATCATCTATATTTTAAATCGTGCTGATATTTTAGATACAGATAAATGTATCTCTGCTTGCTTTTGGCATATTTTTTTTAATATGCCTATTATTGGCTTTTAGGTGGTTCAAAACGTAGTTTTGACAATTGGAAAATTTTCATGGCTGGTCGGTAATTAACCGGTAAATACAAGTAATTTACCAGCAAAATCTTTTTGCTAGTAAATTTCACAACCTATTTTAAAATTGTTTCAAAAAAATGTTGAAAATATATATATTGTTTTATCTGTAGCACAGTGATAACTGCATTTTAAGGTTTTCAAAGCCCATCAAGGCAACCCAGAGTATTTGAAACGGGAATCTAACTTCAAGGAAGTGATTTTAAATATGTAGATTCAAGTTTTTTGAAAGTAACTTCCATTTCATGTATAATGCTATTTTACAAATAAATATTTGGAGCAAACTTCATAAGAAAAACCCCAACATTTACACCAGGTTGCCAACTGTACTTTATTTAAAGATTCGCACTTTATTTAGGACCCTGAATCTGAAGGGCTTTTCATATTCATTATTTATTTCATATTCATACCGCTCAAAATTAAATAAACATTGGATAAAATAGAATTTTTTTTGACAAAAATGGCCAAACTATACTTTATTCGCAAAATCTACTTTATTTAAATTTTTAGTTAGTAGGCCTAATTTTTCACTTATTATTTATTATCAATTATCTATGTGATGAAACATTCTTAAAATAATACGGGTCTTTTTTCTCATGTCTTTGTCACATTTCGAAAAGGGGGAAAAAGATCCTTTCTGATCCCTCTTCCTATTGATCTGCATTAAACCGCCTTGATCGATAAGAGGAGACCGTCTTCCAAGAAGCACCACTTTCCTTTTTTTTCATTTTATTAGCTAGACTTTTTTTATAAAGAATATTATAAATAGCAAAACACATAGTTCTGCTACAGACCGTAACATAAAATGTATTCTCACAAGAAAATATGGGTATCTATCTGCAATGAAAGAATTCTCAACCATTGGGAGATTCAAACATATGGGGACTCACACAAAATCCGTTCAAAAATAGACTTTCACACAACGTCGTTTTCAAACAAAGGGACATTCGTGATCCCTTTATTCGTGATTTTGTGGGCCACACAGTCCCCAGGAAAAAAGAGTGTTAAAAGGCCATGACCGTGCGTTCTGGATTGTCCCCCGCCAATTTAATTTCTTTTGCCTAATCAGTGAACTTCTGCACGGATTTTTTAGCTTGGTTTCTAACAAAACAACGCCTAGAATTTATTTTTACGTTTCGTTTTATTAGAAACCGCATTGAAAAATACGTAAGAAGTTCAATGATCAGAAAAAAAAATTGAATTGCGGGGAACAATCGTGGACGTAGACGGGCATGGTCCTTTAAAGCGTGGTGCGGGAAGGTCGCATTGTGAGTATAAAATTATTTTTTTGTCACAGATTAACCTTGAGTTCACTTTTTTACGGAATGCTTGTTCCTGCTGTTTTTCGTAGCTACAGGACATTTTTAGATGGCGGTGAATCGTCACTTTTAAGGTCGCCCCTCGGTAAATCGCCCCTCCAAAATTTTGAGGTTACAGGTTCAAGTCCTGGTGGTGACAGACCATTATATTTGTTGAACAACAGTCATAAACTATTTTATAAAATACCAGTAAGTCAGTAGTACCAAGAAAGTGGTATTCAGTGGTTATACGAAGGCGGTGACTAGATTTCGGTACTTGGGCGGCACCGAATTGATCCACACCGAATCAATCCACGCACGAATTGGACCACACTTTCAAATTTATGCATTTTTAAAATAAATAGATTTATCGATTAACCTCTTTTGCCGGCGTCTCGTAGATTCTTCTTTTAAATAAATTTTGCATTTTCATAAGACATCCAGGGAAGAAAATCACAATGGCCGAAAAAAAAATCCAGAAAAGTGGAATTCTGAACTGGCCAAATTTGGCCAACCGGCTCGAAGCGGTAAAAATAGTTATGGCGCCAATTTGAAAACTGACGCTAATTCGAAGACAATTGTTTGAATTTTTTTTAAATTTCATCATCACCCCCATACAAACCAAAATGACTCGAAAAATAGATGTGCAGCGGTATTTCACACCTTTGCACGTCACTGAGCAGTGATTCTACATCCGCGCATCTAACGCGCAAAACGCTTGATTTTAAAATTGTCTTCTGTCTCGTTTCCTATTATGGCTAACTTAATTTTTGCATTCATTTCCCTTGAAAAAAATAATTACGTGGTGAACAGAACGAAAATTCGCCACAAAGAGTAATGAAAAAGCGATAAATGGATAAATAAATCAATGGCTTACATAGTTTTTTTTTAATACCGCTTTGGGCCGGTTGGCCAAAATATGGCCACGATTATAATTGCTTCAAAATCTAACTTTTATATTCTGTACTTGCAATTTAAAACGCATTGTTATCTGCAGGAATAGTGCTTTTATATTGCATAAGTAAAAGGCATGGTGAAATGATATTTGTGGTTTACTAACCAAAATAAAGTTATAAAATCATGTAGTAGAAAATGACCGAAAATACCAACTTTTGATTAAATATTTAGCAAATTTTCTTAGTCTTCTGTTCAGTCTTTTTACCACTTAAATGATCGCCAACTTTTTCTATCTTTCAGAAAAAATTACGTCTGAATGTGAGAAATTAGTCCTATTTTATATGAATTTTCGAACTGGCCAAAATATGGCCAACCGGCAAAAAGGGTTAATAAATAAATCGAAAATAGATTTTGAATTTTTTCTCGAGTGATATTCGAAATATGAGTGAGATCTCAAATAGAAATACGCTACATCAAAATATAACAAGGTACCGTATTTCCTCTAATTAGCCCACGGGTGGGTTCATTTTTCAATCACCCGAAAAATCGGAAAATTTTGAATTCGATCTGGAGTTTTTCTGTTTAAAATTATATATCTCAAAAGTGATATCGGTAGAGCTCGCGGGAACTAAGAAAACGCAATAAACAGCTTGGCAAAATATTCACTCTGCTCCGAGATACAGACCCTCAAAGTCGAAGGGGTGGTTTATTAGAAGAAATACGTTATATCCAGAAGTGAGCAGAACTGGACACATTTTCACGAAAACTATGCATTTTTTCGAAAAACTGGGTATATTAAAAAAAAGCGAGGCATTTTTTCACGAAAGCTTGGCAGATTTTTGCCTTTTTGACTAGAACCAAAAAAACTGGGCACTTTTCACATTCCTGGGCATTTTTTCCCCAAAACCGTCCAATTTTTACGTATTGTAAAACATTATACAGTCGACTCTCGATTTAAGGACACCCAAAAGTTCGTTCCCCAGCTGGTCCGACACTTTTTTTAGCTCGATTTTCTAAGCTTTTTAAAATTCTGTTTTGACAATCTGGTCGTAAATATCGCAAGGATGCCGATTTTGCCGATCGTTTTTAAAATCCAAAAACTTTTTCTTCTAAAAAAGCAAACCCTCGATTTAAGGACAGGGATTTTAGAAAAAGCCTGTCCTTAAATCGAGGGTTTGCTTTTTAGAAGAAAAAGTTTTGGATTTTGAAAAACGATCGGCAAAATCGACATCCTTGCAATATTTGCGACCAGACTGTCAAAACAGAATTTTAAAAAAGCTTCGAAAATCGAGCTAAAAAAAGTGTCGGACCCAGCTGGGGAACGAACTTTTGGGTGTCCTTAAATCGAGAGTCGACTGTATGTGTTTTGTGCGCAATTTTAACCATCCTAAAGATTATATTGCGTCAAAACTGGCGAAAACTAGTAACGTTGCTATTTATTTATGTTTTGTCCTATTTCTATTTTTGAATCTTTTGCTTTAAAATTGTCGGAAGACACATAAAAGTTTCTCGTTTTCTAGAAAAGTTGATCGCTTATTCAATTATTCTTAAAAAGGCGTAAAAATTGCCTGTTTTGACAGAAAGTTGCCCGTTTAATAAATAAGTGGCCCGCATAAGTTGCTTGTGTATTATGTTGTGTATTTTAACACTTCAAAGACCGAGCAGAAATTCTGGCAATTGCACTCAATTTTTACACGCTGAATCTAAATCGGGTCGCAGAATTTCAGAAATCGACGTATGAAAGGTTATTTACGACAAAATCTATTACATTTTATGATTTTACATTTTACACCTGAATTATATGTCGTTAGAAAGCTCAAAGTCTCAGCTTTCAAACAAGCCATATATCGTTTTGTGAACTGTTCAATATGACAGAGAAAATAGAAAATTAACACAGGACGTGGATTGTCAGCGTCTCAATTATAAAAGGTCAATTAACCCCTTCCTACTTTGAATTTCGAAATCCGCGACTAGATTTGGATTCAGCGTGAAAAATTGAGTAAAACTGCTCAGAAGTGCTGCTCGGTCTTTTGAGTGTGGAGTGTAGATCGACTTACCGTAAATGTTCTAATAGAGCCCACAGCGGTTCTATTTTTCGATCCCCCCAAAATCGGAAAAATTTGGGGTCAATCTCAAGATTTTGCATGAAAATCAAAAATCTAAACAGCAGATTCAGTAGAGCTCTGCATACTACTGTCGGGATACCGCTACCTACATGTCAAAACCATGAGACTTTCACGTGGGTGCGACTATCTGGGTATTACCACCTTGCTACCTAGGTACTGCCTCGGTACCACCATCTGAGCACCACCATCTAGGTACCATTACCCTCTCTTCATCCAATTCATTTACACATTTGAGTTTATTAGCAACCTCTTCATCCACCTGGCATACCTATCCATCTACTCTGCATAACTGCCCGCTCACTGGCATATCTACCCAGCCACATGGACAACTATCAACACACCTGGGATACCTACAAGCCACCTAGCATAACAGTTAAGGGGGACAGCTTACACAAGATTCAAGACTGATTAAACATTAGATTGGAGGAATAATAGTGAATGACTTGAGGTGAATTGGATCCTGGGGGTGAATCGGTCAGGGTGAATCAACCCGGGGGTGAAATGTCCTGTGGGTAGGGTTCGACATATGTGGTTAAAAAACCACATGTGTGGTTTTCGGCGTTTTCGCGCAAATTTTAACATTCGAAAACCACATAAAAAACACATGTGGCTTTTCATGTGGTTTTCTTTCACCTTGTATTTTGTGGTTTTTTGTGGTTTTTTGATGTGGTTAAAAAACCACATGCTTTTTTATGTGGTTTTTTTTGTGGCTATTTGTGCTTTTTGATGTGGCTAAAAAACCACATCTCTTATTTCATTTCTGATACTCTTTTAAACAGTTTTTTTAACCTTCATCAACATTTTTTTGATTTTCTTGCATTGTAACACACACTTCCTTCAAAAGAGCAGGGTATTTATCAATTTTTTTTCTGAATCTCCCGTTGAAAATTTATCTGAATCAGACGAACCCTTCGAAAATGATGGATTTGATTTTAATGACGAAGGTCCCGTCTTAGAAAAGGTGTTTCTAAATCTCAGGTAATGGTTCTATGTTTGACAGTGCGACAATGCAAATATACTACAGATAAAACTAAACATAAGCACTAATCTTTGGGAAAAAAACAGAGTGGAGCAGCTTAAATATGGCCCACATTTCGACGAGCTTCTTATGAATGGTTCGCCAACGGGCTATATTTGCTGCAAGAATTGTGCATCTTTTTTTTCTAAAGAAAGTCGTAAATCTATTGTTCGCATTATTCATCAAAGCATCCAGAATTAGCTGCAGATATTCAGAAAGAACAAGCAGAATTGATTAGTGCCTTACTTCAATTTATTTTGTCTGATTTTAAAGCTATCTCTGTTGTAGATAGTGTCAACTTAATCACTTTCTCGACAAATTTGCAACACTCGTGTAAGATTTTTTTTTCATACGAGAGTTATCTCATCTCTAAATTTAAATTTCACACAAATTTTTAAAAATAATTCTTTGCAAATTTATCAAAATATCCCTAATGAGGGAAAAGGGAATACTTCTGTTGCGACAACTTTATTTTTATAAAACCCATATATTTAGAATAGCTCGCAAAAATGCTCATTTGCCTAATTATCTGAGAATATTATGCCATGCGCAAAGACATTGACTCGGAAACTTGAAAACGCTGTACTTAAAGCTAAATCATCGTCTTTGACAGATGTTTATGAATAATGAAGCAAAATGGATGCGCTTTCACCGTTGATTTCTGTCAAAAGGATGCCGATTACATGGCGTTGACTGGACATTTTCTCGATAGCTGGTATGTTTCACAGAAACAAAACTTTTAATCAACAACATTTTTAAGGCAACTTAAATCTTTGTGTGTCTTTTCTACCTTTTCCTGCAGAGATCACTAAAAATAGAATCGAAGTCAAAATTTTTTTGTTGAAACATTAATGACGCCAGGTTTCACACTTGACGAAATATCTAAGTCGTTCGTGATTACCGATGAAGGCAGTAACATGCTTGACATCGGTGGTGACAATCACGGACGATGCATTTGCCACATTGCAAATACCATAAGTAAAAGAGTTTTGAAACCCTACAGCAGATCGGTCTTACAGAAAATGTCAAACGTGATTGTAAAAAAACACAAGATTCTATAAAAAAAAATGCAACAGTTTGTTGTCAAAGGTCGGCGAAATGAAGTTCTAAGAGCAGGAATAGGAACTGCTTTAACTGTTCCTATAGAAACTCGTTGGTCTTCAAATCTATCAATGGTCCAGTCTTTTCTCGCAAACCTTGATAAATTGCTGCTGGAATTCAAAAACACGCTCTAATTTGCTTGGTGAATACTCAAAAATTATCGAAAATCCTGGATTTTATCGTGCTTGTGAAGCAATATTAAAACCTTTGGATGATTTAATCAGAGAATTAGAGGTAATCAGTAGTTGTCTATAATTTGGTCTGAAACCGATGATTTAGGGGAGAACTACATAACGTCCAGCCTTATTTTACCAAAACGTTGCCTTGCTAGAGCATACCTTGACTAATTTAATCGAAAACAATTCTTTCTAAGTTCTTTAGCGAAAGCTGCTCTTGAAGCGCTTGAGAAGAAATTAAAAGGAATAAATAAAAACATGGTTTATTGTTCCGCTTTTGTCGACCCTCAAATACGAAAGCAGTTAGGTACATTATGCGAGAAAGTCCCACGTTGGAGCATGAACGAGGTTTGAGTAGCTTTTGAAAAATTTCAAAATAAATTTTTAAAGTATTAAGATAATGGATGCTGTCAAAAAAGAGGCTCAACTTGTTCAGCCACAAGTTTATCAAGCGTGGTCTGACTCTCAAGAGAGCACAAATCCTACGCGACGTGTTTACTTTGGTAGTGGAGAGTCAGCTTCTCCCCAACTAAGTGCTGAGATGAAAAATATTGCCATCTTCCACCAACTGAATCATCTCTTCATTTTTGGAAAACATATAAAAAGTATATTAATGCAGTTATTTCACGTTATTAATCCTTTTTTAAGGATCTTCCGATATTAGCTATCATAGCTAAGAAGTTTTTTGCATTCCTGCTCTTCAGCTCCAAGTGAAAGGGTTTTTTCGGCATTGCGTTGGATCAAGCATGAACTAAGAAACAGATTTACAGTTGAACACATTTCGAATATTATTACGCTTCGTTCAGTTCTCGCAATGAAAAAAACTCATTAAATACCCTGGCTTTATTTTAAAAAATCCGTGCTACAATAAAAACAAAAATTGATAAATACCCTGGCTCTTTTGAAGGAAGTGTGTGTTACAATGCAAGAAAATCAAAAAAATGTTGATGAAAGGTTAAAAAAACTGTTTAAAAGAGTATCAGAAATGAAATAAGAGATGTGGTTTTTTAGCCACATCAAAAAGCAACAAATAGCCACAAAAAACACATAAAAAAGCATGTGGTTTTTAACACACATCAAAAAACCACAAAAAACCACAAAAATACAAGGTGAAAGAAAACCACATGAAAAGCCACATGTGTTTTTTATGTGGTTTTCGAATGTTAAAATTTGCGCGAAAACGCCGAAAACCACACATGTGGTTTTTTAACCACATATGTCGAACCCTACCTGTGGGTGAATTGTCCGTGTCCCACGCCAATGAGTAAAACTTTGGTTAGATGATATAAAAAATTGAAATAATAAGAGTTCTTAACAAGACAAAATAAATTAATTTGAAAATTTTTGCGGGTCAACTTACCGCGGGTCAATTACCTAGAGCCGCTCGTGGGAGTTAAGAAATGCAATAAACAGGTTTGCGAAATGCTTTCTTTGCAACCAGATACAGACCCTCAAAGTCGAGAGGGAAGCTCTATTAGAACATTACGGTATATCAACTCTATATCGACAATTGATAAATTATTCGAGCAAAAGCAAGCCATGATGATAGCGGAAGACGAGTGTTAGATCGTCTAGTCAAAAAAGAGGCATTTTCACGTATCGTCCAACCCTAATCCACTCATAATAATAATAATCCACTCATGGATCCTAAAGTCATCGAAACAATCTGCCGTGAACTGAATGTTAATCAGCGACTGGTCAAATTTTCGTCATCAGCACGAAAATTTGTATCCTAAATAAAGTTGTTTCCTTAATTTGATTTCAAAAAATATATTGTCAAAAAATTACTATCTTTTTTTAAATTATACATTGCTGACAATTTCAAACAGGAAAATACAAAGATTATTTATTTATTTGTTTCGTTTTTCAAAAAAAAGTGTTGCAAAACTGATTTCTGGTATTTAAAATGATTATTTTTGTCCTGGCATCATCGGATTTCCAGGTGGGCCTTCTAAAATGTTAAAATATAAATATTATTTATTATAGGCTATTAAGTAAACAAAACGCGCGAAAAAAAGTTTTGTGATTTTGATAAAGAACAAAATTTAAGATTTCGAAAAAAATCAGCCTAAAAATTCTTACGAGTTTTTTATTAATGTTCAAAAACAATTTAACTTTCAAACAAGTATTTTCTGAAGCCCGTTCTTTTATATTTTAAAAATCTACAAAATTTTATTGGACAAACGGAAAAATGCCCGCGATTGGGGAAAAGTGCCCGCGTTTTTTTCGTTTTAGTCAAAAGGGCGAAAATGTGCCCTCTTTTTCTGAAAAAATGCGCGCTTTTTGTGAAATGCCTTTATAACATGACTGGATCTGCATATTTTGGCAACCGTATAATAACCATCCATTTACTGCAAAATACTGCAGTTTAAGCTTCATGCTCATTTATAAACGTTGTCGTCGTTGTTGTCGTTTATAAACCCTTTTTTCGCCAACGACGACGACAACGACGACCTATTTATAAAAAATCCAACGACAACGACGACGCCAAGGACAACGAAATTTTTCATTCAAAATTGGACAAATTTCGCATTCTCAGTCGAGATTTATAGGAAAAACGTGTGGAGAATATAGTTAATCCTTAAAATTCTGACTTAAGATGCAAAAGTTGTCTAATTTGGAAGAAAAATTTTCGTTGTCGTCGGCGATGTCGTTGTCGTTGGATTTTTATAAATAGGTCGTCGTTGTCGTCGTCGTTGGCGTAAAAGTGCCTTTATAAAACATTTTTCCAACGACAACGTTTATAAATGAGCCATCAAGAATTACGCTTTATATAAAGCATATTAATATAATAGGGTACATCCAGAAGCGGGCATTCTTTCACAAAAAGCTGGCAGTTTTTCACAATAATATCTCATATTTTTTGCAGAAACAGCCATATTTTCGAAAAGCGGGCACTTTTTCGCCTTTTAAACTAGAACCGAAAAACGCGGGCACTTATTCACATAACGCGGGCATTTTCACGTATCGTTCATTTTTATTTTTAGATTTTAATGTTCTTCCTAGGATTGCAAGATTTTGTTGATGGCCGCCAACATTAGTATTATTAATATTATCGAAGTAAGTATTTTTTGGAAGAGGGGGGTGGTGGTTTGATCAAACTAGCGCCATTATTGTTTTTGCAAAACTGTGCTGCATCATAGTGTGCGCATTTAAAGGGGCGTGCTCGCCGCCGATGGAAATATTTTGAAAAGCGGGTACCAGTCAATTCAAAGGAGAATTATTTTAAAATAAATTTCAGCTGAGTATCCTTCATGGAATAAGTAATTAAAAACATACCCAATACTTTATAGTATGGTGGTCTAGTGGAATAGAGGCGGTTCAGTTCCCACTGGAGGTACAATTTTTCCTCGATTTTCCCAAAATTTCGTCAAATTAATTCTCGTTTTAATTTCGCTGGTACCCGCCTTTCAAAATATTCCCATCGGCGACGAGCATGCCCCTTTAAAGGGGAGGAAACTTTATATACGCATCGTTTAGGGTCGACGATTCAAATCCTCCTGGTACACACTTATTTATTTTTTGGCACTTATTGGGTTGAGGGGGCGGTTTTTCGCTTATTGAAAAATATTGTTTAAACGACTCCTAAGTAATTTTTATATGCTTAAAACGATAAAAAAAAGTTATTTTCTAACATTTTCCACAAAGAAATAGGTTTTTACAAAAAAAAATTTTGACTAAAATTCGACTTTTGCCTTGGTCCACCAAGGCAATCCAACCTGAAAGGGTACCTGGATACCAAAAAAAGATGGAATTTGAATATAAGTTTTGTTGACTGGAGCCTACCGCATAAAGAAACTCTGGTATCATACATTTTTTATGCATCCAGAGTCACTTTCGAGTGATTTGTATCTAAGTATGTGGTGTGCGCATCTCAATTCCAAGCCCTCAACTCCAAGCCTCTCAAGCCCCCTGCGCCCCCGAAGGGGCGCAGGGGGCTTGAGAGTTAGAGATGCGCACACTCACTTACCTTAGACATGATTCCGAGCAAGACTCTTAATTCAAAATGCATAAAGAGACTCTTTTTGCCAAGCTCCAGTGACCAAAACGCGTAGAATACTCTAATATATAGTAGTTTACCTTGGTCCCCCAAGGCTAAGTTCCATTTTTTTTTATTAAGTTGACTGACTTCTAGATCCAAAAGCTACGGAGGAATCGATGGAATTATTTCCACCACTTCACTGTCCGCAAATGCCCTCATTTTGGGATTTCACGAAATGACAGCCCTGTGTAGGATGGCATGAAATTGGACATCGTTGGATGTTTTTTGAATTCTAATTCTAACTTAGATTACTTTTTTCTCTGTTTGATAGCTCAAATGAAAGCTGAGGATCTTAGCTACATTTTATTGTATGAAACACGTGACTTCTAGAAAAAAGTCGGAAAATATCAATCAAAGCAGTCTAAGAAAAAACTCAAAATCCATCGATTTTCGGTAATTTAGCCTATCATAGCCTATAAATAAGCTCCAGTAGGTGTGAAAACCGCGATGATGATTTCGATGGATAACTTAGAGTGTAAGGATCATTTTGACACAAAATTATAGATAAAAGTAGGTAAAAAATAAGGTTTGCACCTAGTGATAGTCTAACCTGTGAGTTAGGCGATGCGTATATAAAGTTTCCTCCCCTTTAAGGCAGGGTTGCCAGACGTCCTTATTTATAAGATTTGTCTTTATTTCAGGAATCCAAATCTTATTATTTTTCTAAATTTTAGTCAAACCTTATTTTTACCATCAACAGAGCAATAAGCACTAGGTAAATTTCAAATTTTTGCTAAATACCCTGAAATGTCCTTATTTTGAGCAAATGTTCTTATTTTATAAAAACCAATATGACAACCCTGATTTGAGCGTTAAAGAATAGAGTCCTTATTGCAAAAAAATATTATTATTATTAACATAAAAATATTTTAATGTTAAAAAATTTGGCCCTTGTAGCAAACACCAACCTCCCCTTTCCTCTCAATTTTTTTTCGAAATTGCTGTAACTAGCCTTGGATTCAGGATTAACCTCAAAAGTAGGCCAGCATATGTAAGCGTGGACTTAAAGATGTCTTACGCACTTTTCCCGGGGTCTGTGACGTACGTTTTGGTACCTTTTAATATTATTTTATAAGGAAACATTTCGGGAGGAGGAGGGGCACAGATAACGCTACGGGGCAGGTATTCAGACCCCGGATCATGATCAAGGATAATCCTTGATCCTGATCCTAGCCGCGTAGCTGAATACGGATCACGGATCAAAGATTATCTTTGATCCTGAGTCTTAATACAGGATTATTTCTGATCCAGCGTTTTGAAGGCTATTTTACCGATATTTTTTGATAATAAGTCTGATCCCGTCCTGATCCGGCCTGATCTAGTCATCATATGCCTTATGCGGTCTGATCCACTCTGATCTAGTCCTCATAGGCCTGATCCCGTCCTGATTCAGTCTTGACTCGGCTGATCTAGCCTGATCAATCCTTGATACTGATCCACGATCCGGGTCTGAATACCTGCCCCGGGGTCTTTGTGTTTTTGTACAGGGCGTTTAAACAAATTCGCTAATTTTAAAAGACCACCACAACTTTTTTTTATAGACCGTTCTTCGAGATTCTGCTTTCACCGATCAATTCGCCGACAATATTTCGCACTATATCGAGGGTAAGCTATTCTACCCTATTTTTTCCTTTTTTAGCCGAGGTGTAGATAAATTTCATTCAGCAAGACATAACATTCAAAAAAACATTAGACTACATGGAAGAAATCGGTTACCGTATAAACCTCTATTATACAGGCACCCTCTAATAGACGGGCACCCTGAAGGGCCTATATCTCAGCCCAGGAAAATTGTTCTGCAGATCTGTTTTTTTGCGTTTTCTGAATCACCGCGTTCTTAGTTGATTTTATTTTTTAGACTTTGGTTGAGCACCTAAAAATCTCAAAGTCAGAATTTTTTTCGATTTTTCAAGGGTTGAAAAATTAACGGGCATGCCCGTTTATTAGAGGTTATACGGTAAATAGCTCTGCTTTTCATTTTTCTTTCTCTCCTGGTAAGAGAATTCGTCCAAGGCGTCGCTGTGACTGAGAATGGCGTGATCAGCAGTTTTGTGTCCACAAAACGACGAACAAAAGAACTACTTTTATGCATCGCACTATATCGAGGGTCAGATTATCAGTGAGGACAGGCCAAAAGGTCGCACTATTTCGCGACTCGCGCTATATCGAAACGCACTATATCGAGGTATCGTTTATTGATTTTCATTGACGGCCAACCAAACCTGTCGCCAATTCGCACTATATCGCGACTCGCACTCTATCGAGACCCAATTGTACACCAAAAAAAAATTATCAGTGAAAAAAATCGATTGCAAGAACAGAACTTCGAAAAACGGTCGGAAAAAAGTTATGGCCTTTTCAAACCCAGCGAATTTTTTGAAACACCCTGTACAGTCAACCCTCAATACAACGATACCTCGATATAACGATACCCTCAGACCGTTCCCTTAGGGTATCGTTGTATCGAGGGTTGACTGTATCTCAAAAAACTCGATAATTTTTTTACAATTTGAAAGATATATGATGCTATAAAAACTTGCTATTCATTGTTTTGTGTACAACAGCTCCTACGGCCAACAGTGCAGCTACGCTCCCTGCTGCTATTCCAACTTTTTATTAGTTGACATTCCTGGCTTTTTGTTTTGGCTAAACTAGGTCCATGTTTGTTGCTGCCATGAGTGGCCCTCTTTTTGCGCCCTACTACATCTTCAGGTTGTTGCTGGCTAGGTACTGCGTTCACACTAGCAGCACCTAGTTTTTGAGAATACCAGCGGGTTGTGTAGATTCGCCTCTATCAAGCAAAAAGAAAATACCGAAATAACGAGAAGGCCCAAAGTTGTTGAGAAACCAAACTTGGACAAATATTTATTCCCATTTTTCTAAAAAATATAAATAAATATTAACTGCAAGAAAATTTCATTTATAAATATGCACACACAGAAAACGCAAGCTATGTGGCTGATCGACAAGAGTTTTTTGAGTAGATGTGTGCTTCATTTCAGTTAGGGCTTGCCATGGAGTATAGGCTAGCGATTACTCGCCTGCTTGCCATAGCTCCCCCTTGTGATCAATCCAACTGGTTGGGGTGCTCAATTGTGGTGGTATAGATAGGCGCATGATTCTACTCTTCGTCTTTAGCCACCCTTCTTAGACGTTTGTAGTGGTTAGGAAAATAGTCATACAGTTATGACAGCTGTATCGATTGAAAAAAGTGATTTTTGGTCTTCATTCAAGGATAGGGGGCGGTCGAATT
Organism: Ditylenchus dipsaci; assembly: GCA_004194705.1. Taxonomy (NCBI): domain Eukaryota; kingdom Metazoa; phylum Nematoda; class Chromadorea; order Rhabditida; family Anguinidae; genus Ditylenchus; species Ditylenchus dipsaci. The sequence continues at coordinate 20,338 of SADC01000392.1, forward strand.
TTTGATATGTTTGCGTATTTTATAATCGTTTGAGAAACACGGTCCCTACCCAGAAGGGGGTTTCTGCCTTGGTCTCCCCTGTTGTTTTTTTTTATTATTTTTGAGGCTTTAGGCTCAGGCTAGGGTAAGCCAGCGTATGTTAGGACGGACTCAAACATACAGTTACGTGTAATCATAGTCATCATCATAGTAAAAAATGCGGACAAAAGTTACGGTCCTGTCAAAATTCGAAATCAAAGTAAATGTAAGGAAAATGGTTGTTCGGTCACGTAAATACCAGCTTTTCTTGAAAATTTTAATATCAAAAATGAGCATCTAATGTATTTTCTAAAAGCTCTTCTATTTATCTACAAAATGATACGTCGACTGTTCTTTTAGGATTACACAGGGACCTATGACAGGGCTAAGAAACGGATGGTTGAAGTTGGAAGAGTTATAAAACTCCTCTTTTACTTTATTTTGGTACATTTTTGTTTTTTCCGACTTCAACCATCCGTTTCTCAACGCTGTGTAATCCTAAAAGAACAGTCGACAATAGAAGCAGATGTAGATAAATAGAAGAGCTTTCAGAAAATACATTTGATGCTCATTTTTGATATTAAAATTTTCAAGAAAAGCTGGTATTTACGTGACCGAACAACCATTTTCCTTAGATTAACTTTGATTTCGACTAAAATTCGACACTTTTATGTTGATGGTCATAAGTTTTTTCAGAATAATCAAAAAGACGAATTTGACCTACCGAATAGTAGCTGAGATTTAAGGCTTTAAAATAAAAGCGACTTTAATCTTTTGCCTTCTAAGAAAACAACAAAAAATATTCAAAACGTTATTGGACCGAAACTTTTGTCGCACCCTATTTTCGGGCTCTTTTGAATTCGTGGTTTTCTACACCACATTCTCTGATAAATATTTTAAACAGTCATGGAAGTTTTCTTGAGCATGGAATTCCTACAAAACTGTTTATTCAGATTTTTATTTGAAAATTATTTCTGTACAAGGCATTTTTCGTAAAAAATCTGGAAAATTTTGACAGGACCGTAACTTTGGTCCGCAACTGTATCTTTGAGTTATGTTTGAGTCTGTCTTAACATGCGCTGGCCTACCCTTGCCTAGTCTAAAAACGAAAAACATTCAAGTCTAACGTGCCTTATAATGAGGTTATCCAATAAGTTTAAAACACTTTTTGTGTGTTTCAGCTGCTGAAATGCTAGGAAAACTTGTTTTTAGGACCGGTCAATCATTTTTAAGATTTTTTACGAAAAATTGACTTTCTGCCATGGGGCCAAAGTGAACCGGCCAGAAAGCTGCATTTAGCTGCAGACTTTTAGCTGCAGGCTAGAAAAGATGGCAAGATCTCCGACGCAGATGTGCAAAAATATCTCAAGAGCAACTACAACAGGGAATTGACAAGAAAAACAACCTTTCGTTGTTAAAATTTGATGTTATTTGTTGAATTTTTGCTATTTAATATTTGTTGTGTTTGAATAAAGTTGAATGTTTACCAAATGTTTGCGCCCCGGGGCGCTTATTTTTCGAACCCCCGAAAACCGGGAAATTTCAAATTTGATCTCGAGATTTTCGGTGAAAATCCAAAATCAAAAAAGCGGAATCGGTAGAGCTCGTGGGAGTTAAGAAAATGCAATAAGCAGATTTGCTAAATTTTCCCTTCGATCTCAGATATAGGTCCTCAAGTTGGGGGTGCGCTTATTAGAGCATGGGCGCTTATTAGAGGAAATACGGTAATAAAATAAAACTTTTATATATAATATAAAAATATAAAATAACGCCAAATTTGAAAAATGTCCCATTTGGTAGGTAAACGTCCCTGGGACGTTTACAAATGGGACAAATGTCCCATTTGTAGGACCAAATTTTTACCCTGGGGAAAATCCTTCCGACTACCATTATTAAATCGTCTATGCTTGACAATATAGAATCAAAATATTTCTTATATTTTATTCTAGATTTTTCTAAATAGACCGACCGGTCAGTCTTTTCCGATCACCCTCCAGGGGGTTGGTCTATATCTTTTAGAATTTTTGAGATTTTACGTCAAAATCTATACTTTCGGTATTTAAAACGTAGTTAGAGCTGGATAAAAAGGGTACTCTTTGACCAAATGTATTTTATTTCAAATATTAACTTCGAAGCCCTGGGCTTGGAGAACTCTTTTTTCTTCAGATTCCTAACTAATTTTTAACACTGCGATGGTCGAGCATGACTTTTGCTGCTCTGGGTGCAGAATTTTACGCTGAACATGGTGGTGCTTTTAATTTTGTCTTTAAAAGAAAGCAGAAAAAACTGTCACATCTTTATGTATAATAGAGATTTTTGTAATCTGTAAAGTAAATCTCGCAGAAGAAAAGCAGAGCTATCTTTTAACTAATTGTTTGCGCAGATACTATTTAAATTTGTAGTTGCAAAAACCGAAAGATTACAACATAAGCCTCTGATGAGAATTTATTTTCAAATGGCTATAAAATGTTTTACACTGCACAAAAATTGGACAAAAAAATTTTTGTACATATTTGGGCTCTATATACCCATTCACGCACAGCCCTAAAAACATACCAGTTGGTCGCCCCTCTTGCTTGAAAATCTTATTTTTCAAAAAAAAAATTATTCACCTTATTTTTTCATTTATACAGAATATGATGAAAAAAGATTTTTTGTTCAATAAATGTTACAAAATACCATTTATTCATTCATTTTATAGACAGTAGAGATTGTCTGTCCTGGAGGAATCAATGCCTTGCAAGCATTAAAATTGACTATTAGCCTATCAATGTTAGTGAATTACATGGTGAAACACTTAGGACAAAATAGAACACAAGAAAAAAAAGTTTTAAAAAATCAACAAGTGGAACCAAGGCATATTTTTCGGGGTGGGCGCATACAAAGCCCAAATGTTCATAAAGATTTAGAATCTGGCAAAAAAATTAAAAATTATTTTTTGTCGAAAAGTTATGACCTTTAGAATATAGGTCATTTTTGCAGCTATGCTTTGCCATTTCTGCAATTCGTGTTTACTTGGGTCGATTTGCATGCGAAACTGCTTCTACATCTCACAGCTAACTATTAAAATTCAAATTCCTCTCGAGACAAACCCTTTCAAATGTTAAACTTATGAGAAGTTTAAATGTTTATTGTCTGAAGTGGCCATATCTCAAAAAATCAATCTGAATTTTTATCCTATTTAATAGAAAAAATACGGTATCTAACAAAATATGCTTGTTTTTTCTATTTGATCACCAATAAAAACAAAACAACAATAGTGACATTAGGAAATGACATTGTTCTGAGCCATTTGAAGTGTCTTTTGGTTGACATGACCATTGCTCTGGTTTTTTTCTTAAAATAAAACGTTGAAGTTGTATTATTGAAAACAAGCATACCAATCATATTCTTTATTTGTTGGGGAATATTTCTTTCTCTGCAAGATTGTAGATGCGAGCACCATATCTAAGTGTAGGCTCAAGCAGTAGACGACTACGTTTAACTCTGCTTGTTCTATTTTGTTGTTCTCTGGGTGTTGCATCTGTGAGAACTGCTTATATAAAAAAGTATTTTTTCAATTTGCAAGTTTGGTTGTGTATTTTGGGGCCACGCCTACTGCTCTAGTTATCAAATGAAAATTTGGCGCTAGTAGCGAATACCCCCCCCTATAAATCTGACCTCTCAAAAATCGCTGTAACTACCCTTTGGAAGCAGTTTTGGAAGCACTTACCCTTTGTAACTACCTTAGGCTCGGGGGTAGGCCAGCGTACGAAAATTGTGACTAATAATAGTTTACGCCTGGGTATCGGAATGTAATTATTTCGGACCCAAAAACTGTTTTATTTTTGAAATTTCACTTCAAAGTCTTTTTTTTGGTGCTCAGAAATCAATAAGCACTGAATAAATTTGCTTTTTTACGAAAAATGACCAAATTGTGCTTTTTTGGCCAATTGTACTTTTACTGAATTTCAAGTGCACATCCCTGTTTTACGCATTTTTCCCGGGTTTGGGACATATATTCGGGTGCTCTTACTTAATTTTTAAAAGGTAAAATCTAAGGGGTATTTGCTACTAGGGTCGAAAAATTGTCAAGGGCTTCCAGGCACCGGTGTAACCCCAAAAAAAATTTCGATGTTTTAGCCAACAATTATTTTATCTCATTAAAGCAATTTTTTTAATTAGAAAGAAAAAAGACACGCACGCATTACATATACAAAAGGTTAGGGTACTTTTATAGTCCCACCCCATACTCGGATTTTTTGAAAAGTGACTTTAAATCACCTCCCGAGCTCGTTTTTTCTGCTCAACACGATAAGAGAAGCATTTCTAAACACTTTCTGATTAAAAAATTTTGCACTTGCCGAAAAAAATTGCCTCCCTGAGGGATAAATAAGTCTCTGAGGGATAAATGGTCTTTTTCGGGTATTTTAGGGTCATTTTTTGCTGATTTATCACATTTTCTTGCTGGAGCTGGGCAAAAGACTCTCTATATGCATTTGATCAAGAGTCTAGCTCGGAATTATGTCTAAGGTAAGTGAGTGCGCGCATCTCTAACCCATCAAGCGCCCTTGGGGCGCAGGGGGCTTGGTTGCTTGGGGTTGAGATGCGCACACCCACATACCTTAGACACAAATCACTCGAAAGTGACTCTGGATGCATGAAAAAGCATGCATACCAGAGTTTATTTATGCGGTAGGCCCAGAAAGTAAAAATCTATCATTTTTACCTTCATTTGACTTAAAAAAGGCCAAAAATTGGTGAAAAATACCCTAAAAGACCATCTTGCCTGAATGTGGGAGGCAATTTTTTGACAAACTTTCAATTTTTTTCAGAAAGTATTAAGAAACGCTTCTCGTATCTTGTTGTGCAGAAAAAACGAGCTCAGGAGGTGATTTTGGGCTTTTTTTAAAAAATCCGAGTATGGGGGAACTATAAAAGTGCCAAAATTAGAAATGGGTTATTAATAGGGTTGGGAAATTACCGTAATGTTACCATTTGTTAACCCTAGTTATTAAGCGAAAAAGGCGCTCACTATAACAATTTTGAAAAATGCTGCAGTAATTTTTGATTAAACTCGTAGTAGCAGTACTCGGCAAATTCAGATGGTTTATTGCGTGTACTGATTCACTAGGTGTACGTGTTCAGTTGGGTGCACACCAACTGGACACAAAAAATCCAGTATTTTTTGTGGGCTGAGATACAAACCGTCAAAGTAGGGTGTGTCGGGTTAATAGAGACTACGGCCTAGTTAATACATTACCCTACTTATTAATTTTTACTAATTTCTATACTTAAATTTGGCCAAAAAATCCTAAAGATACATAAAACGGCCTAATGGAGTTTACGTTCCAAAATATGCCTTGGTCCCCCCTGTTTGTTTAAGGTGATAATATTAAAGGTGATCATGTTAACCATAATCAACCTGATCACCATAGTCACAGTGTTACAGTACGGACACGGACAATTCGTCCTGGCGCCGATTCGTCCTGACGGCCGATTCGTCCTGGCGCCGATTCGTCCTGACGGCCGATCGTCCTCACTCGTTAAAAAGGGACAATTCGTCCTCACTCCTCAAAAAGGGACAATTCGTCCTCACTCGTTAAAAAGGGACAATTCGTCCTCACTCGTTAAAAAGGGACAATTCGTCCTCACTCCTCAAAAAGGGACAATTCGTCCTCACTCGTTAAAAAGGACAATTCGTCCTCACTCCTCAAAAAGGGACAATTCGTCCTCCTCTTGGGCATTTGTATCGCGACCTAAATGCACGATTAAGCATTTTTCAAATGTGCGAAATTTCAAACATTAAATTAGCTAAGTTCTCAATGGCCTCGAAAAAACCTGAAAAAGAAGAAAGTTGTCACAACAGATCTTAATCATATACAAAAAGCTGTGGATAATCCAGTGCTACGAAAGAACATTTTCAGTTGCTAGGATCAATCGCCCCTTTTAATATAATGGGACAATCGTCCGTTTTTAACGGGATGGCATCAATAGTCCAATGCGATCAATCGGCCAATCGGATCAATCGTCCGTGTATTAATCGTCCGTGGCTTATATTTTAGGCAACCCAGATAGACATCCACCTGACCAGGAGGTACCCCAGGAGTCGGGGATAGGGCGGATCAATTTTGGGCCCTGGTTTGTTGTGGTTAGACATAATCTAAAAATTTTGCGGAAAAATGCAAAAAATTAATAATTATATCATTAAAGTACAGAAAAAACCAGAATAAAAGTCTAATAAAAAAAGTTGCAGTGGAACCTTGACTTTTGACTCAAAATTTTGGCCAATTTGCATTGGCCAATTTGAATTGGCTCAATTTGAATTGGCCCATTAGATTTTGGACCAATTTGACCAGTCAAGGTCCCCTGGCCCTAATTTGAAATGGCCCAACCTTTGGCGTGTCGTGGTGCCCGGGAGTATACCGAGTACCAGTATACGGAATACCAGTAGTGGGCTATACCGAAATTTAGCCAGGTATACTATGTACCATCCTGAATGGGTTCTATTTCAAGATTGGAATTTCAGGTATAATCTCCCAGGTAATAAGCCCTGTTATCACCATCTAACACTTCTTAGAAGCTAGTTAACACCATCGTTATTAGTGCTTCTTGGTACACTACCTGGCTATCATACCACACAATATCATCTCGCTATCATACCACACAATATTGTTACTTGTTGTTTATTTTATGTTTACCACACATAAATTGCTGATAAATGTTGATTGATGAACTAGTTTGCGTCTCAGTAACTATTTTTTGTAAAAGCGATGATAAAAGCGAAAGCAAGTCAAGCGAGTAGAGTGTGAAGAATATAATCGAGGACGAATTGTCCCTTTACCAAGTGAGGACGAATTGTCCCTTTTTGAGAAGTGAGGACGAATTGTCCCTTTTTAACGAGTGAGGACGAATTGTCCTTTTTAACGAGTGAGGACGAATCGGCGTCAGGACGAATCGGCGCCAGGACGAATCGGCGCCAGGACGAATCGGCGCCAGGACGAATCGGCGCCAGGACGAATTGTCACGTACCGTTACAGTAACCTTAATGAACAGGGGGGACCAAGCTGTTTTTCACAAAAAAACAACAGGGGAGACCAAGGCAAATTTTGGACACGTAAACTCCACTAGCGCCCATAAACATTAATAGGTTAGACTGTAACAAACTTCAGCCGACAGTTCGAGGATTTCGATGTTCCCCGGTAAGTCGCATTCAAATATTTCAGTTATCACCAAAGTCGTAAAGTGTGATGTTTTTGAATTACAAGCAGGGTTCGCAGATGAAAAAACGGAAAATCAGGATTTTGAACAAAAAATCTCTAAAAATCAGGATTTTGAACAAAAAAATCTCCAAAAATCAGGTACCGTATCTCTCTAATAGGCCGAAATGTCGGTTTATTTTTCAACCCTTCAAAAATCGTGAAAATTTTGGGTCGAACTCGACATTTTCGGGTGAAAATCCAAAATCGAAAAAGCGAATCGATAGAGCTCGTGGGAACTAAGAAACGCAATAAACAGCGATGTAATTTTTTTTCTTCGGACTGAGATACGGTCCTCAAAGTAGGGGGTGTCGTTTATTAGAGGGTGTCGGCCTATTAGAGAGAATACGGTAATCCCTGATTTTGGCGATCAAAATCAGGATTTAAATTGAAAATCAGGAAATTCCTGATAAATCAGGACATCTGCGAGTCCTGATTACAAGGAGCTGTAAAACATATTAATCTAAAAATTAAAAAATATTTTGAAAAAAATTTAATTTTTGATATTATTTTATAAATTATTGCGAAGATAGGACTAGGTCCTATCACCGTAACTAGGATTGTGCCTTTTATTTTTGGCCTAGTTTTCGAGAATTACCAGCTTGGTTTGTAGATCAGCCCTATCAAGCATAAAGAAATACCCAAATAACTAGAAGGCCCATAGTTGTTGAGAAATGAATCATTAGCAAAGACTTGAATTGTTTTTTTAATATGTGATTTAATAATTCAGGTTATAAATGAGTTGGTTAATACACAGAAGGCATAAGGTACTAGAAAAATGAAAGAGAAGAGCAGAGATTTATTTTTGAGTAGATGTGCGCTATATTTCAGATGTGGCTTGCCATGGTGGTTTAAACATCTACTCTCTTGCTGTTACATAGCTTCCCTTGTGATCAACCTAACAGCTTAGGCAGTGTGCTAATGTGGCTGTATGAAGGCACGCATGAAACCATTCGTCTTGGGATGATCCTTCGAAAATGTAGTAAGATGATAATTAGAGAAGCGAGACATTTAGGCCTTACTGCAATATCCCTTCCAACCGACTTTTCAAAAGTGGTCAAAAACCGTTTTTGAAGGACCATGGTCTTCGGCGCAGTAGCATGTTAAAAATTTGAATTGGCGGGAGACACTTCTATTTGTCTATCAGTGAAGTCTTTCGAGCTCAAACGACCCAAAAAGTACAGGGAGAGACGAAAGAGAACTGTCCCCGCCAATTTAGATTTGCACATGTCGTCTGCGCGCAAAACCAGGTCCTTTAACACTCGGAGTACGAAGACCGTTTGCCTCGTTGGACTCAGAATTCTCGCTGAACACGATGGTGAATTGATTTTTGAAAAAAGTGTATTTTGCGGGTCATCTGCCCTCTAACCAATCATGTCCAGATTTATGCTTGTGCAACTTAAAGGGACAGATTTCGGCAATTTTTTATTTATCGATCAATTTGATTTTAAGCATGAAACGAAGCGTAGATTACGGGCTTTCGAATGACATATCGGTGAGGAGTTTACGAATAAATGAAAATTTTGATCAAAGGAAATGATTGTTATATTTTTAAAAACGTGGTCAATACCTGAATTTGCAAAATTACTAGTTATAAAGCCGTTCATTTAGTCAATCATACATACCGTATATTCTCTATAATGCCCCTTGGGGTATTATTTTTCAACCTTTTCGAAGAGGGGGGCATTGTTAGAGAGGGGGGCATTAATAGAGAGGGGGGCATTATTTTTCAACACTTCACCCATCGTTGCAATCTGCCAAATTTTATTGCTCAAATTTCTCAATTTCAGCATTTATCAACAAGAAGATGTCACGCAACTCCAGCGAGTCTGATGAAGAGATCCAGCTCCACGATGACGAAGGCGGTCTGACCGGGCGCAAGCGTTATCAGAGCTACAATGCGGCGGAGAAGCTCGACATAGTGGAATGGGCCGAGCGCAACTCCATCCATTCGGCAAATAAGAAGTTCGGTGTCGACAGGAAGTGCATCAAGAAGTGGATCAAGCAAAAGAAGGAGCTACAGCAGCTGGTGTAAGTTACCTTTCACATATAGGCCTAGTTATGTTAAAATACATTATAGCAATTTAACGGCCCACGGAGCGAAGCGCAAACGATTGGATGGAGGTGGTCGTCGCGTCGAGCACATGGAAATCGATCAGAAGCTGGCCGAATATATCAAGGAAAAGCGCAAGAACAAGCTTCCGGTTTCCCGGCGCATCATCAGCAATCAGGCGGCGCAGCTCTAGAAATCCACATGAGATGGGCTACGACTCTGACGAACTGTTCTGAAGTAGCCTCTCAAGTATCCGAAGTTGTCTAACAAAGTCTAACAAATAAAGATGTTGATCCGATAATCTTCCTCTCTAATTGATGATGAACCTGTGGCAGAAATTAATTTTATTGGTGTCAGAAATTAATACTAGACTTATACTGTCATTTTGACGAGGGGGGCATTATTAGAGAGAGGGGCATTATTTTCGACCCTCCTCGGAGAGGGGGGTATATTAGACAGGGGGGCATTAAGAGAGGGGGGCATTAATAGAGAATATACGGTATCATTTGACAGAGCAAGAAAAACTGCACATATACTTTCAAGTATATACTGCAATACTGCACATATACTGCAAATACTTTCAAGTTGAGTATAAACAGCCTTTTGGGGTGTTTTGCAAGACTTCTAAAAAGTTTCGAAAATAAATTTGACGTAAAACTTTAATTTTGCTGAGCAAACCTGTAATTCTGATACTGATCATGTTCAGCATGGTCGATTTGCTTATGAAAGTGCTAAAAAATATGTTATGTTTAATTTTGTGTTTCAAGTTGTGTGTTTTTCTCTAAAAAAATTAGAGGGCCGTTATATAGAGGTTTTGTATTTTTTAAAAGTAAAATTATTCAAATATTGAAAAACGATCGGCAAAATCAGAATCCTTGCGATATTTGCGACCAGACTGTCAAAACAGAATTAAAAAAAGCTTCGAAAATCGAGCTAAAAAAAAGTGTCGGACCCAAGGTGGGAAGGAACTTTTAGGGGGGGGGGGGCGTTATATAGAGGTTTGACTGTATTTCTTATAAAATATTATCTTCATGATTTTTTTGATATGGCTTTTCAAATGAAATTTATGCATTCACAGCGAATCGGTGTCAAGAAACTAGATGTGAAAAATCGCGCAGAAGTCTCGACAAAGTGCTATACCTAGGCAAATCACTACACAACAAAGCCAACAGAATATGGCGTTCAGCTAGCTTACTACGAATGCTGTGGGTGCCGATCATTGCGTGGAAGGGGTTTAGTAAAAAAAAGCAGAAGTTACCGACGAGAAAAGCGGATGTTTCATCTAACACTTAGGTGGACCTTGAGCCGAACAATGAACACTATTGTGAGCCAAAAAGCGTCAGCTAGGTATAGTTTTTCTGTAAATATTTTGGTAGTTATTGATGTAATTACAGGTAAAAAAATTCAATGAATTTTAACAATCAAAGCAAAGTGCAGTCTCTGTTAATGCTTCTTTGGCGTAAATTCAGGTGAAGCTAGCTGAATTCCTTATTCATGCTGGTCACCAATGGGTTATAATGGAAATGTATATCGGGAGCACGATGAAGATGATAGACATCCAGGTTTTTATTTCTTCATTTTAATTAGCCAATTTTTCAAATGATTTTACAGAAGAAATGATGAATGCTGCATTAGAAACAAGTGGCCGTATCTTTGGTCAAAGTATGATATTGAATTCTAAACCCATTGTTTTTTCATCATCGCTTTTCAATAGTGGAATGTGTTGAGGATAGTTCTCCCAAACAAAAATTTCATCCACCGACGATATTTGTTCTAATTGAAAGAGATGGAATCATCTGCCCAGGTAAAAAATAATGAACCTGCCCCTGCGACATTTTAGGCCCATTGGGTTCATGTAAGGGAATTAATGCATCTACAAATTCGCAACGATCTGATGGAGTTTTTCTTGGAAAGTCGTGATGAAAAATAGGCAGGAATTTTCGGAACTTCAGAAGAGTTCAAAGAGCATGTTGAAATCCTTCGCAAGCCGAAAATCTTTTCTCCCTCTCATCATCTTATTTTGGCTGCTAAGTAGTATCAAATCAATTACGTTCTTCACATGCCACAAGAAATGCCTCAGTTTGCTTACTTTTCTTCTGACTATCAAATGGTGTGGTTTCTAAACTTGTCGCTACCTTTGAAAGTTAAATTTTGAAAAAGTTTAAAAAAGTTAAATTTTGAAAAATTTCGCTTGAGTTACTTGTTGGTGCTGATTGTTTTCACATATGTCAAACGCTTACTGAATAAACATGTTATGGCTTGTTCACGTTGTTAGAGTTCGAGTTAGAGTTAGAGTTCGCGTTAGAGTTAGAGTTCGGGTAAGAGGTGTTCATGTACACGAAAACCCGAACTCAAACTCTAACTCTAACTCGATGGTGTTCACGTACATCGAGTTAGAGTTAGAGGTCGAGCTTGAAAATGTTCATGTATATAGCTTAGATAGCTCAGAATCTCACTCCAAAGCCGTCTAAAGCCACTGAAAGTTAGTTTTTAGGAGGTTCACTAAAATAAAATCCAAGTTATATGCATGAACACCTTAAAATCCAACCTCGAACTCTAACTCTAGGTACATGAACACCCGAGTTAGAGTTAGAGTTTGAGTTCGAGTTAGGATCAGAGGTTTCACGTAACCAAAATCCCGAACTCTAACTCGAACTCTAACTCTAACAACGTGAACAAGCCATTATAGACTAAAGGGTTCTCATATTGTAAGGGTTCTTATTAGACTCGGCATTTGCGTATCGTCGGGATTTGGGACCGAGATTATGAAAACTTTCAGGATTTAGCAATTCCGCCACAAAAAAAACCGGAATCCCGGTGATATTCGAGATTTAATTCTATTCGACGTTTGCTAGATTTCAACGAAAATTTTATAAATTTTATAAATTTTACCAAAATTTTTGTAAATTTTGGGATTTTTTAGGATCCACTGTGGGCCGACGGTATTCGATATCAATTTTCGAAAATTCCGAAATTTACAAAACAGGGATCCTGTGGGATTCCTGTCCCGTGCAGACATGTGCACGGGCCGGCCCGGGGCGGGCGGGCTGGCTTACCATATTACACTCAGCTATGTCATGAGAAAAGTGTTACGAAAAATAGGATCGCAAACTGTGAGACGACTAGAAGGATACCATAAAATTTTTTGAAATGAAAAACGATTTCAAATTCATCTTGTCTTCGAAAACTGGTGCCCGGGAATTCAAACATTTGAAATCAAAGTTATTGGCGTGGGCACGCACCTTTAAAACATTCAATTAGTGAAGCTTTATTTGCCCAATTGATTAGTAACAAGAAATCGGACTTTAAAGGACCATAGCCGTGTCCGACCGGTACGTGACATTTTGTACCGTTAAAGGGGCATGCCCGTGCGTTAAGGCGCGAACCAGCAGTTTTTTTCGAATTTTTTCGAATCGTCCCATTTTTCACTCGTTCGGCGTCAAATCTGATATAGATGACCTTATACTGCTTTTAAAAACTAGACAGGAAACTTAAAAAATCTAGAGGAGAACGAATGTGAAAATTTATCGAGAAAGAAAAGAACTGCTGGTTCGCGCCTTTTCTCCCCATCGAGCACGATCATGCCCCTTTAACTTTGCAGTACCATCACTTTTTCAGACTTTTCAGAATTTAGGCCTCTACAAATTTTGGCATTATCAAACCGTGTTGAGGACACGGTGAGTCTGGATATGGTACAATGATTTTTGATTACTTTAGACTAAACCCACAATTCCGAATTTTTAGAAGTAATACCGGTTTAGGACAAGTACCAGGTTGGGTACTAGTGATTTTCATACCAATCATAAGACTTACTGGGTTTTCAAAAAAAATTTGCTATTCTGTGACTATTCCAGAAACAATGTACGCCCAAAGAAGTGGACTGTCATACCATCTTTAGAATACTCAAATTAGTGCGGCCTTTATTGCCTAAATGATTAGTAACCCGAAATGGGACTTTAAGATGTACAGATAAAAGACAAACGGAGTCGAAATGCCCCGGGGGTCAAACGGCCGGGAGGTCAAATGTCCAGGTGGTGGAAGGTCGCGGATCCAGAATACGCGCATAGAAAGAATTCATCGAAAAAACCCAGATCACAGTCAGGGCCCCTCCGCTGAAAATAAAAAGACTCGATGATACCACCACAGAAATTCGTTTATTTTAGGAAGACCTTTCAACTTTTTAGCAAGGACTTGTCTTGACAAATATACAATGATTTAGCATTTTTGAACCTATTCAAGACTGAGTTTTGGTCTCTTCTTTTGGCTTTTCTTCATGCCGCTCAATGACTTTGTAGCCTGCAGTGATTGGAGCATCTCGAAAAGCTGAAAAATCATAGTAAGAAATTTTCTTAAACAAGAAGTATATTAACCTGGAAACATTTCCCACGGAGTGTCCAAATCGAATTTGCGGAATTCCTGAGTCATTTCTGTCGGTTCATTGACCACACGCTTCAGCTCAGGATCATATCGGACCTGAAATAAATTCTTGGTCATCACATCTAATTACAGAAAGCTAATCAATAAGTAGTAAAAAAATGTTTGTATTAAGTAGGTAATATTTTAGACATATTGGGCCTCCACCTCAGTTTTGGCGAATTTGGAAAATACGTTTATCTTATTCAACTCCACAGAATTTACAAAAGATACCTAGAGTAAAATATTTTGAATTCTACCATTTTTTTTCTAGCTAAGAAAAAGTGTTGTGCATAGGATAGGCCGACGAATGTTAGAGAAAACTGCCGAGCTCTCAAATTAACTTTTAAAAGTCCATTTTTTTTGTTTTGTTTTTATTACAATAGATAACAACTCTTCATGCGAATCCCTCTGGTGGAGAAATAGAAACAATAAATATTTTGATATTTAGGTAGTGAGGTCCAGGTGGCAGCTGGGTATATATATATATATTTTGTTCTGATGTATTTACGATACGTCTATATGCGTCAAAACTCCCAGAAAGTCCGTCTGGAGTGGTTAAAGAATATTTAGGGGTTATTTAGGTAGTACAGGGTAGTTTGAGGTCGAGAGTGATTAGAGATAAACTGGACAGAATATAAAAATTTCGAAAAAAGGGAAAAAATACTCCTTTACCCCTGCTATTAAATTGAGTGCTGGGGTGTACCGAAATTAAGTGCTGGGATACACCGATACTAAATAACATCTCAGACTTCAAATACCCTGCGAAACTTGGCCAAATTAAGACAAGAGGGCGAATGTACAAATTGTTCGGTTTTAAATCAATGACCAAATAGTTACCTCAGTATATCCCGTAAGTGGAAAATCTTTTCTCTGAGGATGCCCTTGAAATCCATAATCGGTGAGAATGCGGCGTAGATCAGGATGATTGTTGAACCAAATACCATACATATCGTAAATTTCTCGCTCGAACCACTCTGCACCACTGAACACTGGACAGGCTGAATCAATTGGCGCTATTTCATCGGTATAAGTGCGAACACGGCATCTGGCATTGAAGCGAGTGGAAAGCAAGGCATAAACCACTTCAAACCGATTGGCACGAGTAGGCACATCCACCCCACAAGCAAATATAAAATTGGTGAACTGAGCCGAGTGGTGTCCCTAAAAAAAGGAATAGCATCCAGTTTGATGTACGAAACCCTACCTTGAGAAAAGCAAGAACAGGAAGAACACCTTCAGGGTGGATTAGAATTTCGAGTTCATCCCCGCCAGCAAACTAAAAAATCAATATACAAAATTTTAAATTATGTGTCTTAGTTTAGGGTTGCCTAAGTCTTTGAACACTTTTTGATGAATCTTCTCTCGACATACTATTAATCTCTTGAACGTGGATACTAGGACTCCGGAAAAAACTTGGACTAGCACCAAGTTTTTAGAAACTCGTGGCCTGGGGCTTTAAATTAGTTTTTCTCCAAATGCTGTCCAATTTATGATCGCGTAAAAGATCCTGCTGTATCAGTATTTATTTTTCTGCTTTATAAAAAGTAAAGTTGTGAGCAGGAAACGCTCAGGAAACAAGCCCTTTACTTATTAGAGCACAAGTCAACACGAACCTGAACTTGTTGAACATATTTAGGCAAACACATAGCTGTGTATCTTCCAAAATTAGCAAGCTTAGCTTGTTTGACTTCATCAATTTTGTAGAGATTCGCTGAAATAAATTTATAAACTGTAACGACTCCCGAAAGAACCAAATACGGCTACCAGACAATTTCTAATATTTTAGAACTTGTCGCGCGACATTTTCTAATATTTTTCGGTAAATTCGGTTGTTTTGTCCCGAATTTACCGAAAAATATTAGAAAATGTCGCGCGACAAATTCTAAAAATATTAGAAATTGTCTGGTAGCCCAAAATACGCACCCTTTTTTCTCTTGTCATCGCTTCCAGTAGAATTCCCTTCAGCGGCAAAAAATCTGACAGTAGCAGACGGTGTCACAGACTTTTTCAGAAGTTGCGGCTTCCAAAGAGACTGTAGCATGGTTGAGTTTTAACACCAGCACTGCTCAATACTAAAGACGATATTTGAGGTGTGTGACTTAGGTAGATTTATTGGCTTAAAGTATAAAAAGAGGCTTTGCCACCCTAGAAGGAAGCATTGACAATGATTTGACATTTTATTTTGAACAGACAACAATAACAACCAGACCCGTATTTAGAACAACAATGAAGTAAAAATTTGACTAGTCATCTAATTTCCTGGCTACAGTTAGCACTTTGTCAATTTTGCGCCTTACATCTGAAAAGGATTGTTTGTCAACTTTGTTTAGAATAATGCCCACCTGTCACAGTAAACTTGAGCAGCTCCAAGGAAAACATTTCTTGCTGGACAATGGGGTTCACTCCTGAATTTAGTTGGATCCCCTTCAATCGTGAATATTCAGCCAATTGGGTTTGGAACTTTTCAAGCAACTGATTCTTCACCTTCCTCAGCAATGGCAAATCGAAAGAGTGCAAGGCTTGTTCCTCTATTATCAGCATAGCGGCCACATAGAACTGATTAGCTGTAACCATATCTTCATAGACCAGAGAGTCGATAAGGTCGTAGAATGAAGACAGATTGGTCCGGAACACCTGATGGCACTGCTCTTCTTCAACGGTCAGACTCAACTTTCTGCGGTACAAATCCATAAACCAGGCTAGCACTTGAGGTTCCATCTCTACTTCGAGCTTGCGATCGGCTACCAATCGGAAGAGTTGGCACAATGCTTTCACTTGACACTCGTAATGCAGGCAGTCTAGAAGCGAAAAAAATACTGACTGAGCACGTTTGCGGATGTTCACAGATTTCGATTCAACTAACAGCACGAGAGCAGAGAAGACGTCCTGCAAGTTTAAAAATTGTACAAGCGATCAAACAGTATGCTTATAAAAAACATTTTCATTTGTCATTCAACAGCCACAGCACTACAGAGGGTACATAAGGGTGTAATGCAGATAGGGTAATAATGCTAAATCCAACTGTATTTAAACAACTTTAACCATGATATTTTTTACCAATTGAACCCTTCAATTAATATTTTTGTCTTCTGCGGCACACCCTTACCTAGCGGTAGTAAAAAAGCAGAAGGTTTGTGTTACTTACTGACCCGTTCGAGTTCTGAGAATTCAGGAGTAGAAATCGTATACACTATTTGATCACAGATCAATTGATTCCACCATATTTGATGCCAAATTTTTTGACTAAAACTCGGGTTATACAGTCGAACCTCCCAATAACGATCACCTGAGGTCGGTCCCTAGGGTGATCGTTATTGGGAGGTGATCGTTAATGGGGGTGATCGTTATTGGGAGGTTCGACTGTAGGCTTTGGCTCAGGGAAGGCCGGCATATGCTGGGACGAACTCAAACGTGTTTCCCGACTTAAAATTGGACCAAATGAGTTGTGATAAAGTGATTAAAAACCGAGGAAATGATCTTTCTTAAATTCGTTTTTTGTCGGGGTTCCAATTCACTTATAATTTTTTTGTTAAATGCCCAGCATAGCATGCAGGGATGCGCGGCATGGCACGCTCGTGCGCGACGCAGAGAAAAGGCGGAAACCAGCAGTTTCTACTCGACAAATTTTTACATTCGTTCTAATCTAGATTTTTTAAGTTTTTTGCCTAGTTTTCAAAAATAGTATAAGGTCATCAATCTTAAATCTGATGCAAAACGAGTGAAAATGAAACTATTCAAAAAATTTCTGGTAACGCAGCCTTTACTTATTGAAACGCAAAGGCATGCCTCTTTTAGTTTCATGAAAACCTTTTCTTAAAGCCCATACTGCAGCGCTTTGCTGTGGAAGACAGATGAAAAAGTCTAGGTGTATTTTAATGAATTTAAAAAACATTTAAAACATTAAAACATTTAAAAAATACCAAAAACAAAGGCAATTCACTTTCGGACTTAGATCTTTGGTCCACTCCCAGAAGCAAATCCTCCATAATTTCCAAAATTTCCGAAGCAGAACTGTCGTTGCTCTCCTCTTTAGCGATTTGCTTCAATCTGCTGGCCAACCCATTTACACAGAAGTTGAACCAAGCATCACGGGAAAGTTTGTTTGGCACCACCTCTGACTTCTGCTTCCTGTAGGCCTCATAACACGAAAAATTCGGCTGGTCCATTTCGGCTGTTGGAATTGGCAATATGCGAGCTATAAGCAGATAAGGAGGTGAAAGTTACAGCAGGTTTACACCAACTAAAAATCTACAATAGAGGAATACAACAGTCGAAATACATGCAGATTAAAATAATTAAAAATTTTATTTTCCCTTGAACAACAAAACCATAAGAACAACAAGAAAATAAGTCGCAGTGCAACAGGAAACGGAATATAGCACTTTGTTTATCATCTTATTTTCCAGCGGTCGCTTCGGCGGCCCTACGCAATGCAGCACGCTTTCCAATCATAGCTGTGAAACCTGACTTGATGGCTGTCACAGAGCAACGACTGCCACAGGTTTTGCACTGAAGGAAGAAAAGTCGCGTATCTTTGGTCAATTCAGTGTCGGAGGAGCGACAGGTGTGGCAGGTGACATATTCTTCTGAAAAAATTGGCGTAAATGCCTGGACAACAACTACTTCAAAAATAACTATAACAAAATCATCTTATGTCATGATTCAGCTTTTGAGTATATAATTGAGTTTACGATCTTTCAGGCAACTTTTTCACAAAAAATCGGTCAAAATATAGACTAAACATCTCTAGTCCGGGAAACCAGAAATGCAGTGCTGAAAACCAAATTTTGTAAGCTATAAAAAAACTACTGATGTATTTGCGGAGGACATTTTCAAAATGCTTCTGCTGGAATCTTCCTTTCACGATAAGGCATTGATTTCCGTCAATAGAGCCACTAAAAATGCAATTTACAAGAAAAAGGCGCATACATGTGTTTTAAACCTACGTTGTACCCAATTCAGCAAGGAGAAACTGCAGAACGTGCTTAGGCTGACGTTTTAGCAATCGACAAATTTCTGCAAAATTTGTGAAAGCAGTCTTCTTACTACCAGCACGAGCAACTTGAGGGGGTTTCATCAAGAAAGTCTTTTTCTTTCCAGCAGCCAAATCAGGATTCTTCTCCCGCATTATACCGAATACCATATCCAGCAGTTCATCATAAGAGTAGTCAGGCCAATCACTGTTGGCATCTACCAGATTCAACTTAGTCAGCTCAAGAGATGCTTTCTCTTCCTAAAATATTGATTCATAAAATTTTTTAGTTCAACCCTATTGCAAAATAAAACAGAGAAACGAAGCTTAAAACCACGTCTATGAAAAATTCTACTACCTCTTTGACCTCGCTATCCTCTGGCAATTTATCCACAGTCTCACCCTCCTCCAACACGATCTTGGTCTTCTTTCCTTTCTTCTTTTTTCCAGTCAAATCAAGGCTCTGAAAAAAAGTTAGAATTATGATGAAATAAGTTTGAATCAAAAAGCTTACCAAGTCCTCTTCTGCCATATTTTTTTCAAGCTTTTACTAGAGCGAAAGAGAAGATAATCGAACAAACTAATAAATCTGAAATCATCGAAGTACAAACATTGCATCAGGACCAGTGTTGTGAAAATGTAAATTTTGGCACCGGCACCGCACCGGCACCGGTGATTGTTGTCGGCACCGGCACCGGTGCCGCACCGAGCCTCAAATGCGACACCGGCACCGGTGCCGGCACCTGGCTGAACATTTGCACCGGCACCGGTGCCTATCACATTCAGTACATTTTTTGAGGAAAAAAGTTCATTTTTTAACGGGAATGAGTTATGTTGTTTCAAAAAAGTCTGGCTTATACAGAAATATGAATTTATTGAAATTGAGCACCCCACGACGCTTTACGAGCAGTTGTCCAGAACGGCCTTTATGCCTTATTGTATTTATTGTGACCCCTGAGAAGAGTCTTTCATCGCTAGCTGACGTGGCAAGAGTTGGCAAGGTCACGAGTGAGATTTGTGATAGCTTCGGGAACAACTAAATCAATTTATATTTTCAGTTGTTTGTTAAATCAGCTCACTTCCTTAGTTGCTTTCCGTAGTCAAAAGCATTGCTTTTAATTGACCCTTTCTAAACTGTTTCAATGTATTGTTTCATTTCTTCATTCAATGGGTCTGAAACGTGTTTCTCAGCCTGAGATTTTTCAAATTCGAAAAAGCAAAAGAAAACAAATCCGTGGCACCATTAATATAGTATTTATATGATAAAAATTGATTTATGATCAATTATTACATCGAACTATACCATTCCTTAACAAAAGCATCCAATTCTGGCTCAATACTCTTTCGCTTCAATCGTTTCTTCGATTTGTTGTAAAAATGAATATGTGGTTTTACTGGGCTTATATACATAGGGATATTCCTACTGAGTATATATATTTCATCGAATCAGAGTCCAATTATTGGACATGGTTCAATGTTTTTTGAATTTTAGCTAATACTTTATACTAATTTTTCATCTGTATGATAGCTCAAATGAAAGCCCAGAACCTTGGCTACATTTTGAAACTAAATTTGTAAATAAAAGGAGATAAAAAATAGGGTCTGCAGCCAGTGGTAGTCGAACCTGTGACCTAGGGTAATGCATAAATGAAGTTCCCCCCCCTTTACTCGAACAAAAAGTGGCATCTAAGCTTCAAGTTTTGCTGAAAATAGAAAAAATATTCGAATTTTAGGTAAAAATAGGCAGCGGTGCCAGCGAAAAAATCGGCACCGGCACCGGTGCGGCACCGGTGCCGGTGCTTTTTCGTTAAAATTTGGCACCGGCACCAGCACCGGTGCCAGCAAAAAACTTGGCACCGGCACCGGTGCCCGCACCGGTGCTTTTACATCACTGATCAGGACTAATGATTTAAATTTCATTTTCAACACTTGCTGAGCAATGACTGCTTGGCAATCACTTGCTTGGGAAATGGTTGCCAAGCCATTGTTCACCAATGATAGGGAAATACATAAAGGTATCAATAAAGATAGCATTCTACACATGTAAAAGTTGAATTTTTGTTAACAATTAAGGGCGTGAAATCCAAATCTTTGTGGGGTGCACACTTTGCTAGAAATTTAGATATTTAAAAACAATCCGCTCAAGACAGAAACTTAAAAGAAATTGAAAGTTATTCTCTCGATCTCAAAAAAAAAGTTTCTCGTGAGAAAAGTTTAGAATGGTATTTGACCGCTAAAAAATATGTAAATGTAAAAAAAACCGCTAAAAAAATATGTAAATTGTAATCAATGCAAATGTAAAAAAACACCATAAAACTCGAGGTAAAATGACCTCTTTGGCCACCCCACTCCGCCAGGGTTTCCTGTCTACGCCTCTGTTGTATCCCAATAGTCATCTGCATCTCATGCTATAAATTTACAAATGTGCAATCAAAATTTAGAAAGCGCACCAGTATTCTCTATATCATTCTTTGCTAAATCCATTTTTATTCCAGCTCTTCTTAGTCAAAAGCCCCCTAAGGAGTATAAGTGTTGGTTGTTGAGGGTTGCCCCCCTTCACACACATGCCAGACAGGCGTCCAAGTGGCTGGGAATAAAAGATGTTCAGGCCCTAAACTGGAGGTCCATAAGACTTTGCCAAGATAATGTGTCAAGTGCAGCTATATGGGTGGGGGTGGCAATGACAAAGTGCAGAGAATAAATTCTCCATACTTTTGTGTATTTCCTTGCATTTTTTCGCACAACTTATAGACTGTTTTGAAGACATTTTCAAATTTACATTTTCACCAATTTTTTTGGTGTGCCTGACTGCTCTAGTCGAGTGAGAGCATGTGGCGCCGCTTCGGCAGAACCAAAACCACCCATTCTTCTGGTCCAAACAACAATGGCCAGGAATGCAAGGATGGACTTTCCACCACTCGTCTTTTGAGTAAGTCTGCTTTTTTATTCATTATTTGTTAGGTTTTTGGTGGAGATTTCGTTGGAGAGAACCTGGTAACTACAGTCTTGAGTGTAACTATGATTAAGTACGTTTTGAAAAAATGGCTATCTTGACTCTACTATAGAATACACTCCCCCCCCAAATTTTTTCTTCTAAAACTTAAGTAAAGACTACCCAAATTTATGTCCCAGACCCCGGAAAATATGCGTAAGCTCTTTATTAGTCACAACTTCCGTACGCTGGCCTACCCCCAAGCCTAAGAGCTAAGCCTAAACTTGTTGTTTGCAAGGGTAGTTACAGCATTTTTTAAAGGTCGGATTTTGGGGGGGGGGTATTCTATAGTAGCGCGGCTATCTTAATTCATTCCGTAATTTCAAACACAATGACCTTGCTTCTTTTCAAAATTGTTGTTTCAGCAATTAGCTGAAACATTTTTGTAATGCATCATTTTTATCGTTCTTTGTTAACCCCACCAATGATCTAACTATAGGCAATAAGATTTTTTTCCAGAAACCGCTAAATAGCAAAGAAACCGCTAAATAACCTAAATAACAACGGATGGTTGCATGATTGCTGACCTCAAATTTTGTAATTCGACAACATTCAAACTTGATTTTTACTTTTCATGCATTTGAATCACATCAAACAAAATTTTAAACCAATGTCAAGTACGGCTAAACACTCACAAGGCACCCTATCGGGATGTCATTCTAAAGACCCTATCTCGGGAATTTTTTTTACATATTCTTGAAGGAAACCTGCGGCTTCCTAGTGAAACTTTCAAATGAGGCGATATTCAAACGAGGCGACAAAAAGGGGTACAGTACTCAAATTAAAGTTATGAAATGACCGTGCTACGAGACCGTGGAACTTGTCTAGATTTTATTACTAAAATGTTTGCTAGATTCTGGTGGTTATTCTGGTGAAGAAAGTTTATAAATTTACCGTATTTCCTTTAATAAGCGAGCCAGTACGCTTATTTTTCAAACGCCCAAAAACCTGGAAAATTTCGGGTCCTCTTGAAAATTTCGCGTGCTCAACCAAAATCTAAAAAATGAAATCTGTAGAGCTCGTGGGAGTTAAGAAAATGCATTAAACAGCAACAACATTTCGGCACTACTGCAGAATAGGCTGCAAATTTTTCGCCTTGGTCCCCCCTGTTGTTTTTTCAATGTTATTATGGTGATTGAGGAGATTAATTAAAATGAAATTAAAATAAGCAACAGGGGAGATCAAATTATTTTACACCGAAAATCAACAGGGGGACCAAGGCAAAATTTGCAACCGATTTTGCAGTAGCGCCAAAATTTCTCTGAGCTGAGATATAGGACCTCAAAGTAGGGGTGCGCGCTTATTAGAGGAAAGAATTCAAGACCATCAAAATCAAGTCACATAACAGCGTTTTACGTGACCTAACATTTGTAAAACTCTGTTACTTGACCTGATTTTGCTTATGTTTAATTTTTTATATAAACTTTAAGATTTTTTACTACCAAAATGTTTATTAGATTCTAGCGGTCATTTTGAGTACTAAATGCACACAACTTGAAAATAAAAATTGTGTGAACAAAACACACTGAACAAAAATTCCCAACTAAAACCATGGGGGTTTCATAACTTTGATTTAGGGGTTGTACCTCTTTTTGTGGTAATATCGCCTCATTTAAAAGTTTCACTAGGAAGTCATAGGTGCCCTACAAGAATATGCGAAAAAAATTCCCGTGATAGGGTCCTTAGAATGACACCCTCGGAGGGTCCCTTGCTAGTAATCAATATGGTTGTTTTTTTGCCTAGGTTAGAAACGTGAGTCTCATTTTTACTCCATTTCGCCTTTTTCTCTCAGACCCGTTCAAACCCGGAGTCGCCATTCTCGCATTGTCGAAAAAAAGTTACATGAGGCACGTTATACGTTCTATTGAAATATTACAAAAGCTTTTGAGCTAAACACGGAAGTTTGAGCTAAACACTTAATACGGAAGTGTAACCAGAAACATGGAATGAGATCACCGAAAATTCAAAATTTGGCCTAGGCCCCTGTGTCTTGAAAAAATAAATACATAAGGGGGACCAAGCCAAAATATCAAATTTTTGAGGCTAATTCAATAAAACCACCGCCGATATAACTTTTCTGGGTATGCATGAAGACGGGATAGCAGAAGCCTGTCCCGTTTGTTTCAAAATGGCAATAAGCACTGGATGAAATTCATGGCCAACCTGTATTCAGACAAAGATCACCATTAACCACGAAAATAAAAACTAACAGTGTGTGGTTGTAAGTGTGTCATCCGTCATTTAAATGGGTATGGGAATTGTATCTAGCCAATTGCAAGCACGTCGCCGTCCAACCATTCATTTGTTAGGGACGTGGAGGGGGGGGCACTCAATTAATGAGTGGGGAAGGAAGAGGGTGGCTGCTCCTCCTCTATTTATCTTACTCCTTCCACCACCGCCACCAAGTATTATTTAATCCCATTTATGGGCAGGAAGGGCACCAGGAAATTGCCTCTCCTTTGCTTTTCAGATTTGTGCTTTCGCTGAGTTTTGTTATTGAACCTAGGAGCATGTCTAATATTTAGTTAGTCGACTGACAAAGCAAATAGCAACTTGTTCTTCAAGCATGGTCTCATTGCGTAGTCAGGACACGACCCGCGTTATACATGGAACCTTCGCTCCCTTACAAAGCCAGCCAAAAGATTATAACTTTTTTGAAGGCGGAGTTTTTATGGCACTTTGTACCCGGTTAATTCTACAAATCAGTCATCTTCACGTGCTTTTTCTAGAAATGAGTGCTTGATTTGTTTAATATAATTCTAAAAATGCCTTAAAAAGTGCTGTTAGTGGTCGCCAGAATAGCAATCTTGGTCTAGTTTGGCTATTTTAATAGAAACTCAAATACTTTTTTTTTTAAATTTTAGTCGAAATATTTTTTGTTTTGTTTCAAAATGGCAATAAGCACTTGATAACATACCGTATTTCTCTATTAATGAACCCCTCTCTAATAATGAACCCCTCGATTTTTTTTACTAGGATTTCAGAGTTAGGGCCATTTTTGATTTACAATTTCAACATTTTTGAAGGGTTGAAAAACAATGAACTAAATTTTGAGTTCGTGACCCTGCTTTTTACCCAACTGTTCCGTTTTAAATTTGAAGATTCCAAAAGTGCGTTTTCTGATGAAAACGCAGGGTTTACATTTTGATTTACCGTTTTTGTCACTTTTTTGAAGAATATATGCTCAAAAAGCTGAATTTTAGAATTTCGTGATTTTACTGAAAACAAATTTTTTGCATATTTTTACAATAACTCATAGGGTATTTTGAGGTATTTTAAAAAGCATAGATCAAAATAAAACAAAAAATGAACACTATTTATAAGAAAAACATGTAATGTACTGTGGTATAAACGCGGGTATGATATTTCCGGGTAGTGATTGTAAGAATGAGAATTGTCCAGGTGAAAAAAAATCACGAAAACCTTTTGTTTTAAAATCTTTTGTGTTAAAGTGTTACCGCAACTAGTAACAAAAACGGCAGTTAAGCGTATCTCGGAGTATGGTAAGGATAAAATTATGCGGGAGAAAATTTGAAGAAATTTTCATTTTCGACGTCCTCGCTAGTCCAAAACCAAATTATAACACTGAATTTTAAAATTAAAAATATTCAATTTTTTAAACGTTTGTTTTCTTTAAAGGAGTTTGAAAATCAAAATTAAGTTTGAATTAGAAGATGGTTAATATTCTAATCCCTACACGCATCCGGTGTCAATATGTTAATCTGGTAAGATCGTCAAAAATAAAAATTATGCGGAGTTTTCGCCATGCATGAAGTGTCGCTATTTAACTGTATGGCTATATTAGCAGAGTAGTTGTAGTTATTACTAATTACATCAATAGTAGCTATTCATGCATCTACACCTGAGTTATGAGATGAGCAGCAGAACAAGCTGGCCAGCAAGCAATATGCACTGCCATCAGCAGGTGAGTATTTGAGGGATGCTGCTGCTATAATGTGGTAACAATGGGCCACAGCTATTTTTATTTGAAACGCTCAGCCGAAGGAGCAAATTGAATTGCTGCTGGTTGACTTTGATTGCGAAGTAGCAACTAAAAGAGGCTTTTATGAACTTGTGGAGGCAAGGTCCTCCTTCATAACGAGGAGAGGATGAACTAGCCCTAAGTGGCACAGACATCATAAATAAAACTTTTGCTACTGCTGTTTTGATTGTAGTGGTTGCCAATAGTGGCAACACTTTTTACCACTTCTAAATTTTCGACTAAATATTAGTGCTATTGGTGGCTGATGTCTCGAAAAGGTAAAAATAACATGTTTTTTGTGAACATGGTTATTACAACCAACTCGATCAAAAATTATTCGAAAATTTTCAATCGATCAATAACCCGGCAACCAGACAAAGTTATATCAAAACTATTTTGGGAAGCGACAATGCAACAAATTTTGCTCTTTCGAGGTTTTCGGGGATTTTCGAGGTGTGCATCTAGGTTAGCATACCCAAAAAAACATGCGCACGTTCAAATTTAAAGTTGACTGCTAAATTCTAAATTCTTCTTGAGACAAAAATGATTTGATTTGTTGCATTGTCGCACGACAAATAGCCAAAAAAATTATTTTGTTGCGCGACAAATAAATTTTCAAAACTATTTGTCGTGCGACAAAATAGTTTTGACGCTGCCCTCACTCTAACGGGTATCGAACAATAAACGCCCCGGGGCGTTTTATAGTTTTATACAGTTTTTTTGCGGTATGAAAGTAAAAACATGTTCAAGACCCATCATCTTTATCATTTGTCTTGAAAAAAGGCTAAAATATAATCAAGAACAGTGTTGTTTCGGTGCCGACGCTGCGCCGATAAAAAACAGCGCCTAGCCGGCGTTCGGCGCTGCGGCAAAAATTTTTTTTTTGTCGAGTAAAGTTTCGAAAAAATTAAAATGCTATTGGTCATAAAGAGAATTATGGCACAAATCTCATGAAATTTAAATGTTTGCTTACTTTTAATCAAAGATTTTATATGTTTAAATTGCCTTTTTAATTTACTGTAACGATTATCAACCACTGTACTGTCAAAAATATATTGTCAAAAAATACAATTTTCTTTCGTAAAATTTACAGCAAAAACAAAATTCTTAACCCGGCGCCAGCGGTGGCGAATTTTCCCGGCGCTGGGCCCGTTTTCAAAAAAAGGTCGGCTCTGGCGCCGACTTCGGTGCCGGAACAACACTGGTCAAAAAGAACTACGGTGATAATACTTTTTCAGCAAACCTAATTTGGCGTCACTTATAAAAAATAGGAGAAACTGGGTTGGGGAGTACCAGGAATACTGGTTCCCGTTTTTTATGGGGTTGGCCAGACTTGCGGACAATATTTTGCGGATGCGTGTTTCCGGACGTGATTATTGCGTACAAAGCTTTGCGGATGAGGTTTGGCACCTCAACTTTTGCGGATCAAATCTTGCGGACGCAAGATTTGCGGACGAGAACTTGCGGACAAAGATTTGCGGACGAGAATTTGCAAACTTCATATAAGCACCGCCTAAGTCACAGGTTCGACTAACTTAGTTTTTAATGCTGTAATCCTTCACTCCGGCTTGAGATACCTTCTTTTTTCCGCTCCTTTTCTCCCAAACTTCAGTTTATCCGCAAAAGTCGGTCCGCAAATGTTCGTCCGCAAATGTTGCATCCGCGAAATTTGGTCCGCAAAGTCTCGTTCGCAAATCTTTGTCCGAAAATTTTTGTTCGCAAATGTTGCGTCCGCAAAATTTGGTCCGCAAAATGTTGTCCGCAAGTCTGGCCAACCCTCTTTATGTGCCACTTGAAGAAACAGTTTTTCTCCGCAAAATGTATGCACTCAACGTGAAATCTTGAAACATTTCCAATTTCCAGCTCTTCAACAAGCAATATTTGCGCTAGAATGGGCCTAAAATTTGTGAAACAAAATGTGGGAATAAATTAAAAGAGGCAATCCAATGTTTTTCCCAACCAAAGAGGCATCATCCCTCCCACCCCCACCCAAATCTGGGTGGGGGGATTTGAAACGTGTAGCAGTGAGCTGGCTACTATGTATGTGTGCCAACAACTTGAAGGAGAAAAAAAGAGGAACAAATAAATTTGTTTGTTGGGTAGTGGGGCGCCGGGAAGAGCAGATTTCCGGTGGCAACTCTTTACACAAATCTACTGCTCAAGCTTAAGCCACAAGTCAATATGAGCTCTCATTTGCCTTGGAGATATACAACCATTTGGCTGGTATTGTTGCCGGCTGAAATTATTTATATAGTCAAGAAAAACTAGCTAAACTAACTATCTCAAAAAAATTCAAACTGAAATTTCTGCCAATGCAATTTCAAACTGGAATTTCTTCTGGAAAAAATTCAATTCTGGAATTCTTGTCAAGACAAATTTAATCTGAAACTCCTTCGAAGATATTTTTTTTTGTTGAATTTCGTCTATAATCCCGATTGACCTTCATCTGTAAAAATATGCGTCGCAGCCTGGACTCGTCGGCAACCTCAAGAATATCGTTTAGTGGTGGGAGTGGTATTGTAGGGAGGGGCAGTGACCCATTTGCCATGCCTCCTTACCCCAACTCCAGTACCTCCCTAAGGGCGGGCAGTGGAGGCAGGAAGATGAGCCTGTTTGTAGCTGCCAAACACTCCCATCAACACCACCTGATTGGTAGTGTTGGTCAGTTTGGATGCAGCCAGGGTGCTACTGAAAACATGTTATTGGGCAGTGGCTTGCATATTTATCAACGAAAGTACTCGGTTTCAGTCTCCAAG
This sequence comes from Ditylenchus dipsaci, assembly GCA_004194705.1. Taxonomy (NCBI): domain Eukaryota; kingdom Metazoa; phylum Nematoda; class Chromadorea; order Rhabditida; family Anguinidae; genus Ditylenchus; species Ditylenchus dipsaci. Next base: position 48,765 of record SADC01000392.1, read on the forward strand.
GCAGCTGTGCTCTCCTCAGCCACCCTCCAACAGCAGCAACAGCAAAACAGAAAGATGTCGCCGGCAGTGGGTCCACTCCAGCAAAACCGAACAGGTACGGCTAAACAATCTACAAATAGAAAATTTCTCGTCATTTAAGACAATCGTCGGCGCTCCATAATCCACTCGACTACCAACACATCCACCAGTGCTTTAGGTCAACAAACTGCTGCAATGGGTGTGCCCGGTCAGAAACGTGATTCCATGGGTTTGTTTACCTCTTTGGCCAAATTTTATTGTACAATAAAAATTGTGTATAAAATTGTATAAATTTTTCTTTTATTGTATAAAATTTTAATTAATTTGCAGCAGCCATTGTTGACCTACTTGCTGGAACTTCATTAGCCAATTCCAAAAAAATGGGTCAATCTTGTAGGTTTACCATAATTATTTTGAAAGTTGAAAAAAGGCTTTTTATATTTTTGCACGAGCGATGCATTTGCATTTTCGTTCCAATCTCCCGTTTTCCTAAAAAAAAAATATGGAATTCTTTTCGAAATTTTGACATACAGTCAAACCTCGATAATCCGCCACCCCAAAAAGTTCGTTCCCGCCTCGGGTCCGACACTTTTTTAAATAATTTTCAACATAAATTCTCCAACTAAAAAGTATATATGACCAGATGAATATTGAAAAAAAACTCTATTAATTTTAGCCATTCTGGACAGCCCGAAAATAGAAAAGTGGTTAAAATTGATGTGCCTTGTGTCTTTGGTTACGGTTTGTTTAAACACACCACGCACTCTAGAACTCTTGCCAGTGCTCAACTTGCCCATACTCATTGCCGATCTGCTAGTCAATTTCACCTTTACTGCCGAAACTGCACTGAAAGCCAACAGATTAGGCTATTTCAGGGTTGGCCTTTGCATTGTTGTTGGCGATATTTCACTTGATTCTTTAGAGAAAATCAGCCTACTTTCGAGACCGGTGGTGCCAATTTGACTTTTTTCTTCTGTTGTTCCACTGGTTGTCGTGGGTCTTGCATGTGTACCAAGTGGTTTCCATCCGTCTGCCTTTACTTGCCCTACCCTACTACAATTGGCTGGGAGTGTTGCGGTGTGTTCGGCCCATGATCATCATCCGACTGATCCGCCTCATGATCAAGTTCAAACTGCCTCGCAATCGTATTCAGCAGTTGTTGAGGTCAGTCTCCTCTATTCCTAGGACAGTCTATTAGTGCCTGTCTAATCCTAGTAAATGCGCTAAATACTTTACAGATTTTATGTGGTTGCATTTAAGTTTACTCAAAAATATTTTATTCTTTTAGCTACAGGCATAATATAATCTTTTTTGGAGAATTAGTGCTAAACCACATACAAAAAAATCAGAAAAGTATTAAAAAAGTTAAAACCCTTCAAAGGTATAACAGCAACTCGTTACAAATTGTGACTCGTTACAATTTTGAATTTTTCAATTTCATTTTTTTGACTGTTTTCTGCATGTTCTCTTAACTTTTTTTAACTTAGGCCTTAGGCTTAGGCTTAGGGTAGGCCAGCGCACGTTAGGGCGGGCTCAAACGTGTATCTCAGACTGAGCATCAAAACGCGCCAATTTGAAAAAACTGTAACGAGTCACAATTTGTAACGAGTCGCCTGGCAGTCCCCTTCAAAAGCCTAAAACACTGCCCGCCCTTAGCTTTGTTCCAAGCGTTATTCGTGATCCCATTCAGGAGATCAAGTTCCCAAGTGCAGAATGTCACCGTTTTCTTCGTATTCTTCATGGCCTTCTATGCAATCATGGGCATCCAGCTGTTTGGCCGGATGGACTACCACTGTGTTGTCCCAGGTATGCTTACTACTTTTTTATCACACAACTCCCAACCAGAGAATTAACAATTGCAGGAACAGATCCTAAGAATGTGACCATTAACGATCTGGCCATTCCAGACACAATGTGCTCTAAAAAAGGAGGAGGTGGCTACGAGTGTCCCGGTCAAATGCAATGTGTCAAGGTGGATTTGAGTGCAAAGGCTGAGGGCTTTTACGGCATGTTCGACCATTTTGGTAAGGAACTTTATGTGAATTGTCTTATTTTACAAGGCGAGTTTCAGGTGCCAGTGTGTTCACAGTCTACCTGGCTGCTTCCGAAGAAGGTTGGGTATATGTGCTCTACGACTGTCTGGACTCGTTGCCCTCGCATCTGGCCTTCATCTACTTTGTCACTCTCATTTTTTTTATGGCTTGGTTGGTCAAGAATGTGTTCATTGCGGTCATCACGGAAACTTTTGCTGAGATCCGTGTCCAGTTCAGTGAAATGTGGCAGAAGAAAGAGGTCACTGTCGATGACGACTTCAAACAGGTCAATTCACAATTTAACTTATAAGGTTGTCAGTAACAAATAGCGTTTTTAGAAAATAGAACGAACTGAGGACGGTACCTGGCAACTCATTCGCCTAGACACAGACGACAAAAACATCAGTCCTAGGGTCAAACAATTCCAAACTGTAAGCCATATGGTTGACTGTAATTCATTTAAGGCATTGACTAATTGCTTTTTGCAGATATTGAGGAGCACCGCTTTCCAATGTGTGCTTGTATCTTTGGTGCTGACAAACGCAATCATCAATGCCTCTTTTGTTTACCACCATGACAAGTCGGATCTAAGCCGACGACGCATCTATTACTACATCGAGGTAACCTCAAAATTAAAAAAAAAGAGAGAGGAAGGGAAAATACAGCTGACCCTTTCAATAAGGACTCTCTACAATCTTCTTTTTTACCATGATTTTTTATTTGGAAAAAAGGTCGGCGAAATTGGAATTTTAGGATTTTACGACAAGAATGTCAAAGCAGAGCTGGTAAAAGACTATGAAAATCAGGATAAAGAACCTATCTGGGGAATTAATTTTTTTGGGTGACCATAGGAGAGACTCGACTTTTTAGCGTCACAGTATCTTAAAAAAGGACCGTAATTTTTTCTGGCCGCAAACTACTTTTTTTGACCTTTCAATTTGTCAATTTCTTGGGTTTTTGCATAAAAGTTATAATTTTTTTCAGGCCATTTTACTATAATTGCAAAGTAGGTAAAGATGATCTAGGTCAGAAATTACATTTACGTCAAAAATTTTGAGTTTTAGACCATTTTTTGTTTGAAAAAAATGGCCGTAAAAAATTTGCGGTCATTTTTTTTAAACACAAAATAGTCTAAAACTCAAAATTTTTTGAATCAAATGTAATTTCTGACCTGGATCATCTTTACTTACTTTGTGATTGCGAGCATACTTGCGTTTTTGAAAATGAGCGCCGCCGCTTCCGCCGCCCGCATTTTCAAAATTTCGGCGCCAGCACCGGCGGAGTGAGTAAGACTAATTTGCGACCAGAAAAAAGTATTTTAACGACCAAAAAAATACCGTACTTAAAAAAAATCTAAAATGTTGACGTTGTGTCGTAGAGCTTGGTTTTTATTGGCAAAACTGTGGTCATTTTCCGACACATCTGGTATGAATTTGCTATTTTCTGAACTAAACAAACGTATCAATTTAGGCAAAGCAGGAAATATTTATTCAATTAATTTTCAGTGCGGATTCACCATGTTCTTCAACATTGAATGCCTGGTCAAAATGCTGTGCTACGGTTGGGCTGCCTACTTTAAACGCAATATCTTTAAGTTCGAGTTTATCCTGTGCCTAGGCAGCTCTCTGAACGCCATCAAGTATTTCTATGACAGAAATGTGTTCACATACTTCCAAGTTTTCCGCCTTTTCCGCCTAATCAAAGCTTCGCCCATGCTGGAGGACTTTGTCTACAAGGTAAATGCCCAGGCTTCTTTTTCCTGCTTATTCCAAGGATTTTTCAGATATTTAGTCCGGGAAAGAAATTGGGAGGCCTGGTCATCTTCACAGTCACTTTTGTGATCATTGCGTCAGCCGTATCTTTACAGTTATTCTGTTCTGTACCTAAACTCCACCACTTCCAAACCTTTCCTCAGGTGTTTTTTTTTAGTTTTGGAAGTGGGGAAATCATTCATTGATTTCAGGCTTTTATGGCAATGTTTCAAATAATAACGCAAGAAGGCTGGACAGAATTTGTCGTAGAAGTGCTGAGGATGATAGATGACCGTATGGTGCCTTTTGTGGCCATCTATTTTGTTGCGTATCATCTGTTCGTCACACTGGTTGGGTTTTTAATAGATTTTTTATAGGGTAATTTGGTTAAAATATGTGTATGTGTGCCACGTGACAAATTATTGTCAACCCCACCTATGGGTCCTGTTTTCCACGGGTTTTTCGTAAGGTTGGGATACTGACCGGTGACCTAAAATTTAGTTGAATCTTTACAAGCGGCAAAATTTACCTGTAATTCACCGTGATAGATGTTAACTTATACGGGCTGCCTTGAGGTAGTCTATTTTCGAGCATTTAAATTTAACATTTGGGTAGCTTAATTTCAAAGAAGGAAGCTGCAGTAAGTGAGCCAGAAGTTATGTAAAATTCGAAAAATCCTGAAAGCGATTATGTATCACATAAAATTATGCCATATACAGGGCGTTTCAAGACATTCGGCGGTTTTCAAATGGCCATAACTTTTTTATAGTCCGTTTTTCGAAAATCTCTTTTCACAGTTCGATTTTTCTCGCCGAAAATATTTTTAGTATATAATGTCACAATCACGATTTTCGCCTGGTCCACCCTGTTCTTTAGATGGCCTCTGGGAGGGTAAAGCTCAAACCACAGAGGGGACCAAGCAAAAATCGTGATTTTGACGTTATATACCAAAAAAATATTGTCGGCGAGAAAAATCGATTAGCGAGAACAGAATTTCAAAAAACGTCCTATTAAAAAAGTTATGGTCATTTCAAAACCGCCGAATTTTTTGAAATAGCCTGTAGATCAATCATGTAAATTTAACTCTTTGCAATATTTTCTTGTGCCAGATTGTGCTCAGTTTGTTTGTCGCCGTAATCCTTGACAATCTGGAAATGGATGAAGAATTAAAAAAAGTGAAGCAACTAAAAGCTAAGGAAGCTGTAACTTTTTATTTACGACTAAAATAAGATAAATTTTAACAAAAAAAATTAGATCAGTTGTATGCGGTCCACTCTACCCTGGCGTCTGCGCATCTTCGAGAAGTTCCCCACCCGGCCCCAAATGGTGAGGTTGAAGAAAGTGGATGGAGAGTTCCCCACTCCCAGAGTCAGGGACTCCTTCACTCACCAGTTTGTATGGGACCTGGAGCAGGATCTCAACTGCTATTTGCTCAACAACCTCAAGGACCACGAAGGCAACTACTATTACTTCTGAGTCTCTATCTACAAATTGTATTTTTGTAGAAATGGGCAATCGAAAACTGTTGCTGAAAGGCGTGGAGTCTAAGTTGCGCACCCCATCAGCGCCTATCCTAGCCAGACATGTGGGCCATTTGACTATGAGAGCTGGTGTGAATGCTCTGATCAGGTGTTGTTTAGCAAATTTTATCTCTAATAGACGTCCGCTGCCAAATGTCAGGTCCATCGGTTAGACCTCAGAAAAAAACGTCAATAATTTTTTGTAATTCCAGACAGTATTCTAGAATCTGAATCCATTGAGATCTGCTCGAAATATAATTTTAACTTACTGGGGCACTGTGCTACGGTTGAATCGCACCGTCAAAATATCGATAATAATGGAAATTTTAGAAATGGTCTGCTCAAAATATCGTAACTCCGATTTTTTAAACTAGCTCCCTAAGGATTTCAACGAGAGTAGACATTTTACAATTAGAAACAGGGTGACCATTTTTTTCTGAAAAACCTGCCATTTGCCATGTTTTTCGACACTTTGACGGGTTTTTAGTCGAATCGCCAGGTTTTTCACATTTGTGATGGTCCTGTTTAAAAGTGATTTAAAAAATGCTACAATTTTTTTTCGATAATTCAGAAAACCCGCCAAAAAAGTAACCGGAGTTAATGTTTTACCACTTTGCAGAGTAAATTCGGGGAAAAGAAATACTTTGAGGTCTTGCTCTTATCTCAAAATCTGAACCCACAACTATGTGTGGTTGTTAGCTCTAATTTCAGCTTCTTGTAGGAATGCAGTGACCCAAGCCACTCGCCAATCTCAAGTCCGTAATCGTCAGAAATCCATTGGTTTCTTTGACAAAATTTTGACAGCCGAGAATGGGGACATAGGTGGAGGGAGGAGTGTGGGTGATACTTCTGCTCCAACTGCTTCCAGCCACATGACCAGCACTATAATAGCCAGCAGCAGCACTAGAAGACCGCCTGCTGGACCTGCAGGCGTAGACTTGAAGCAAGACTTCAGAGTTTTGCAGCAGAAAAGGCAGATGGCTGAAATGACTAGGTTGGACGATTTAGCTTGAAGCAAAATAATCGTGTCTGAAAATTGCAGGAATCGGATCGAATCAGACATGAAGGAAAACCACCCATTTTTTGACAGACCTCTGTTCATGGTAGGAAGGGACTCCAAACTGAGAAAGTATTGCTACAGACTGGTGCATGCTCGATATGACCCAACTGGGGCAGAGGGGGGCAATGGTACAGGCGCACCACAATCTTCTGGCAAGGGCACTGCAGGTGCTGGCAAAAAGTACAAACAAATACAGTAAGCCATTTTACTGATAAATAGTTTGGTAGAAAGCTGAATAATTTTCGGTGATCATTTTTTTTATCGGTGTACAGTGTCGGAAAAAAGTGAGTCGCATAAACTTAATCACCTTCTTGAATATTGGCTTTTCGTAGCGGCTGATTTCCTTCCTCGCTAACAATCTGAAATTTCTAACTTTACTTATGTTATTTCAAAGAGATTATTTAGCGAGCAGGGAAGGAGGGGGAGCAGGGGGTTTTATTATGACCCACAACACAAAATTGTAAAAATCAAAGATTTTTAGCTTTTTTTAATAACACAAAATATTTAGATTAATCGTTATTTTTCTCCACTCCCTTGACTGCCTTTGTAGTCTAGTGGTTGAGCTTTTGTGGCGATAAGCAAGATGTCGAAGGTTCGAATCCTAGACAGGCTATGAAGATTTCAATAAATATCTGCAGTTCTGAAAATAATGCTGATAAAACACACAGTTGGTTTTCTGAGCTTGTTTTTTTCATTGCTCACTTTTTACCTCTTATGCATCCCGCCCTTTAAAATTTGACGAAAAAAGTTTTTTTTGCAAAAACAGTATGGAGCGGTATAGAAGACTACAGCAAAGTGAAATTTCTTTCGTTGTTCTATAAACGGACTGTTTAGTCTCATTTCCTCACCAATTCTTTTTATAATCTACAAAAATTTAGTGGCCTGGTTGGACTTATGCCGTATCTAGACTGGGCTATGGTTGTGGTCACCCTAATATCTTGTGTTTCTATGTTGTTCGAGTCACCCTGGCCAACTACTGGCGAAAACTTGGTTATGAACAACATATATCTGCAGGTAGGCTGCATGTAAAACAATCAAAAATAAGCATTGTAATAGGTGCCCGACTACCTTTTTGTGTTATCAATGACGATTGAACTGGGGGCCAAAGTAGTTGCAGATGGTCTTTTCTTCACACCCAACGCGATAATCAAAGACATTGGTGGATTGATGACCATTTTCATCTACTTCACTTCAGTCATCTTCCTATTGACCATGCCCAAACATGTAGAAATCAACTCCATCTGGCAGTTCCTCATGATCTGCAGGGCTATGCGCCCTCTTAGAATGTAAGTTTATAATTGTTTCATATCAGAGTTTCCAAGTCAAAACCGTCCAAAATCATCATTGTGAGCAAAATTGCTGAATTTTGGATTTTTTTGCATGAGCACATCTGAATCAAAATCAGTTAAATGCTGAAAAGCTGTATTATTATAAAGGTTAGTGAATTTTACATGGGTGACTAACCTTGTTTTTAAACTTTTCGTTCTAAACTAATTCGACAAAATATAGAATTAACTGAGCGAATTTTTCAAATAAATCTTTCCCTCTAATAATTGCAAAATCTTGAATTTGCATTTGGGTCAAAATTAATATAATCCCACAAGGATTTCTACAAATATTTTGACAATGAGCTAAAGACATTTTGGCGCTACTTGCATACGCCCCCCCCCAAATCAACTTTTTATAAATGTTCCCAAACACCCTATATCGACTTAAAATCGCCTCAGAAGCTCAAAAAAGACATTATTTTTGAGTTCCGGCCAATAAAAACTGACTTTTGAAACCACCCAAAAGTACCCATTTTGACCATTTTTGAAGGGATTTAAGGCTGTATTAGGGTGGAAATGGACCAAAAAGGAGCCAATTTTGAAGAAAAAGGAAGATGTTAGACATGGTTTTGTTGACTGGGGCCTACCGCATAAAGAAACTCTGGTATGCATATATTTTTTTATGCATCCAGAGTCACTTTCGAGTGATTTGTGTATAAGGTATGTGGGTGTGCGCATCTCAACCCCAAGCAACCAAGCCCCAACCAAGCCCCAAGCCCCGAAGGGGGCGCATGAGGCTTGGTTGGTTAGACTTAGACCTAATTCCGAGATAGACTCTTGATCAAAAATGCATTTAGAGACTATTTTATACCCAGCTCCAGTGATCAAAACATGATAAAATAGGTAAAAAGGGCGGGGGGTTTATTCAACAGTCGGAGTTTTCGTCAATAATTGTTTTGGTTTGCTAAAAACCTGAAAAATGCCACGCAAAAACTGAAATATGCCACGAAAAACCTGAAATGTGCCACGAAAAACTTCAACCTTAAATTTGACAAAGTTTTTTTTTTATTTTTTGACATTTTCTTATTATCGTGTAGCCCTGGATCTCAGCTTTCTAATGAGCTATCAAACTCTACTGAATCATTTTTGAAATAATGGAATTTAGGGGTTTGATTGAAGTAACTTTTTTGTTTTTGTTACTTCATTTAAACCCCGAATATGTACTTTTTTAAATAATTCGGTGGAGTTTGATAGCTTGTTGGAAAGCTGAGATTCTGGGCTACACGATACCATGAAAATTTTCGAAAAATCAACGCAAAATATGAATTTAATATCAATTTTGCTTTTTCTTGGCATACCGTATTTCCTCTAATAGAGCCCCGGGGCTTTATTTTTCGATCAATCTCTAGAGGGGGGCTCTATTAGAAGGGGGGGGGCTCTATTAGAGAGGGGGCTCTATTTTTCAACCCTCAGAGCCTAAGGAATCGGCGAAAATTTAAGCCATAAAATTTAAATTATCAACTTTTTTGTTCGAAAATTCGAATAATAATCAAAGGGTTAACAATTAAAAACAGTTTTTAAAGATCAATATCGAGGGACTTTTTGCTGGTGATTCTTTTTCTAGCACCAAAACACTCTTTTCTAGTACCAAGATACTCCTTTCAAATACCGAAATTCGATTTTCATAGAATTTGTTTTAATCTGATACGTTTGGTTGACCCATGAAGGTGTAGCTCTAAGTCTCAGCTTCCTAACAAAGCCTCAAACTCATGTAAAAAGTTTCAAAATGAAAAGATTACGCTGTTTGGATGAAGTAATTTATTCGACCAAGTTCCTCTATTAAAACCCCCCAATCTTTTATTTTTAAAAATCTTTCATTTAAAAAATACGTTTATTGAACAACTGACTAGGAAAGGACCCTGATTGTTACCTGAGAAGACTTCGATATGAAGAACTCTGCGTATTTTTGCAGTTTCTGACAAATCTGGCTCCCCAGCTGTAAAGGTCCACAAAAAGCTGTATAACGATCACCCGAAATTCTAAAAGCACCTCGATACCCATATCATGGTTTTTCGTAACTTATCCATGGGCCATAGATCATTTCTAAAGTTTTTGTTTGCTTTCAGAGCTGGGGAGCCAGATTCGTAATAAAATTAGGCACGCTTTAGAAAATACAAAATTTCCCCAGATCACAGTCAGGGCCCCTTCCTTATGACATTCAGAACTATACGATCGTTTTCAATTTTCAAAAATTTTACGCACAAATGATCAAAAAAATAAAACTTAATAGAAATTGCTACTAGAAAATAGCATTTCGTACTAGAAAAGGGTATTTTGGTACTAACATAGATAACACAGCTAACATAGTCATTTTTTCGTCCTAATCCACTTTAAGGGGGGGGGGCTCTATTAGAGAGGGGGGCTCTATTAGAGGAAATACGGTATTTCAGGTTTTTAGCAAACCAAATCAATTTATGCCCTGAATTATCCGCTTTTTGAATTTTCTGTCTGTTGAATAAACCACCCCCCCCCCCCCCGCCGTAAAAAGTCAAAATTTAAAAGTGTTCAAAACTCAAGTTTTCATTGACCACAACTCAAAAATAATGCCTTTTTTGAACTCCTTAGGCGATTTTGAGTCGATATAGTGTGTTTTAAAACACTTTTAAAAAAAGTTGTTTGGGGGGCGGGGTATATGCAAGTAGCGTCGACATTTTATTTGCCACATATGAGCCACAAATGTGTATTTACAGCTACACTCTAGTGCCACATATTAGAAGAGTTGTAGTAGAGCTGTTTCGAGGCTTCAAAGAAATATTGCTGGTGACCATTTTGATGATTGTGGTCATGTTTATATTCGCCAGTTTTGGAGTGCAGACTGTAGGTGGCAGGTTGGCGGCTTGCAATGACCCTAGTGTCACTGGCAGGGTAGAGAAAACAATTAATTTAAGCAGTAACGCTTTAAAATGAATATTTTGTTGCAGCAGAACTGTACTGGTGTGTTCTGGCAAAAAATATTTGTGACCAGAATGGAAGTGTATGGCAAAAACACTGAAGAGCTTCACCCTAAAATATTGGTGCCTAGAGTTTGGTAGGGATTTTTTAAATTATCTAGATATTTTTCGTTGCTTTCTTGACATTTTTTGCAGTTTATTTGATAAACTTTACCCTACGAAAAAAAAGAGATGATTTAGTTGGCTCTGTTATGTGTCTATACCAAATAAAAATATATTTCAACAAAAATATGCCCGTATTTTCATTATTATATTGGTTTTGACGATGTTTGGTAACTAGAAATGGCTTTTTATTCAAGCCCTCGGGCAAGCCTATAAGGGTTATGGGTATATATCCCCCAGGCTATATCTCGGGGCGTAATCGTTTCGCCAATGAAACTTTCGCCAATGCGATCTTTTTGCCAATGAGATCACTTTACCGATGGTATGTTTTTGCTGATAGCTTTTTTAAAGCATTGTTTTTTCTTTGTCAGGTGAATTACTACTCATTTTGTAGCCAGTGAGATGAGCTACAAGATGACTGGTAATTTGACTGACAAAGATATAAAAGTACTTGAGAAAAGAAGCCCCTATATCTCCCAGCCTATATCCAGCATATTTTTCAAACTTTTTTGCAGTTTGGGAAACACGTTTGAGCCCGTCCTAACATACGCTGGCCTACCCTGAGCCAGAAAAGGAGGCCTGAGGGATATATGTTGGGGATATCTGCGGGTGGATATATATCGAGTACCCCCTATAAAATAGCACAAAAGGCATTGGTTCTCAAAGTGATTCGAAAGTTGCCTATTTTGCAGGACCAATCCTCGCAACTTCAACTTCGACCACATTGGCAGTGCCATGCTGGCCCTTTTTGAAACACTGTCTTACAAAGGCTGGAATGTGATCAGGGACATATTATGGGCTAGACAAGGACCTGTTAGTCAACCATATTTCTAATTCATTTATTTTTATACAAGTTTGTGTGTGTTTAGTGGGCAGTTGTATTCATTCACATCTATGTGTTCATTGGCTGCATGATTGGGTTGACGTTGTTTGTAGGGGTGGTCATTGCCAACTATACCGAAAACAGAGTATGTAGTCTGATAAATTCATTTGAATGGACTAATAATTGGTTGTGTGTTGTAGGGCACTGCCCTATTGACTGTCGACCAAAGGCGTTGGCATGACCTCAAAGCCAGATTGAAAATGGCTCAACCCCTGCATGTCCCTCCCAAACCTTCTGAATCAGCGGTTATGCGTCGACGACTGTACGAGTTGACTATGAGTAGGTCGTTCAACCAGGTATTTATGATTAATGGCTCGAAAATCACAAAAATATATGTCCTTTCAACTGTAAATGTCCATTATTTTAATTCTAATTCAGTTTTTCGCGGTGTTGGTTGTGCTCAACTCAGCCACCCTGCTGTTGCCTTGGAATGTGGAGGAAGAAGAGAATGAGATGCACAACATTCTCTACTTTATCACTGCCATGTCCGCCTTCATCAACTGTTTGTTTGCAGTAGAGGTGACCGTACCTAACTAAATCTACTTTTCCAGTCACCTCTATTCAATTTGCAGATCCTGTTGAAAGTGATGGCCTTCACGGCATCCGGCTTCTGGCAGTCTCGTCGCAACCGCATCGACCTGTTGATCACAGCTCTGGTTAGTTTAAAACAGGGTTTCCAGATCTCCTTTTTTGAATGGGCGCCTTCAAAACTAGTCTTTATTTATTTCGCTAAAAAATTAATTTTAGATGCCAAATTGACCTCCAACGCTTGCTTTACAAGATGAGAGTAAAACATAGTCAAGTTTTCTTTATTGCGAAGGCACGCATTCAAAAAAGGAGATCTGGGAACCCTGGTTTAAAATGGGGTAATATTTAATTCAGCCCCCTATTTACTGAAAAATGCCCCTAATTCGAATTGCCCCCTGATTACTGAAAAATGCCCACTAATTACTAAAAAATGCACCCTAATTTTCTAAAAAGTGCCTTCTAATTTTTCTCTCTCGTCGTTTTTATTCAAAATTTTGCGGGAATTCAAATTTTTTAGTCAAAAAATAACTTGGATTGGTCAGAATCCCACTCCGAAATGGCCAGAAGCCCCTAAAAGTTGGTTTTTTGGAGGGTTTACTACAGGGGGAGTAAACTTTTTGCGAAAGTCCGGTTGAGCACATCAGAATTCCAATCCGATAGGCTGAATTACTCAGAACTCCAGGTTTATGGTGGTTTTGAGTAGTTCCGGATGAAATTCTGAGTGATTCAGCCGATCGGACCGGAATTCTGATCCGCCCAATCGAATTTTCGCAGAAAGTTAATTCCCCCTTTAAAGGGGCATGCCGTGCCCGACACGGAGAAAAGGCGCGGACCAGCATTTTTTTCTTTCTCGATCAAGTTTTACATGCATACGCATTCAGATTTTTCAAGTTTTCTGCCTAGTTTTTATAAGTAGTATAGGGTCATTAATATTAGATTTGACCCAAAACGAGTGAAAAATAGAACGATTCAAAAAATTGCTGGTCACCGCCTTATTTTTTTTGAAACGCACGGGCATGCCCCTTTAATAAACCCTAAAAAACTAACTTTCAGGAGGTTCTGGCCATTTCGGAGTGGGATTCTGACCAATCCAAGTTATTTTTTGACTAAAAAATTCAAATTCCCGCGAAATTTCGACTTAAAACGATGAGAGAAAAAGATTATGGGGCACTTTTCAGAAAATTAGGGGGCATTTTTCAGTAATTAGGGGCAAAATTAAATACCACCTTTTTAGATCTTTGAGGCTAAATTTCAGTTGCAATTTATAAAAAATATTTTTTTTACTTAATTTTCCTTATTTTTGTTACTCAGGGCATGTTCTGGGTGGTCACGCACTTTTTCATGGCTCTACCTGCAGCAGCTGTTGGAGGTGGGTAGTTGCGGCTGCGGAGAAAGGCTTCAAAAGATTTACGTATACTCTTGGCTATGTCATTGTGGTGCTCCGTTTCTTCACTATTGCGGGTCCCACATTTTAAAAAAAATTACAAAGAAGCTATTATTTTTTGGGGCTTCAGGTAGGAACACCACACTGAAAATGCTGATGTTGACTGTGATAATGTCGGTGTTCCGCTCTTTCTTTATTATTATGGCCATGGTGCTGCTGGTGTTGTTCTATGCATACACTGGAGTTATTCTGTTCGGCATGGTCAAATATGGACAAGCTGTTTCAAAGTGGGTTTGAGTATGGTCATTTTTACTTTTTGCGTATTTAATGTTGTTGCTCAGACACGTCAACTTTCGATCTGGTTCTGAAGCATTGGTAGTGCTGTTCAGAAGTGTGACTGGCGAGGACTGGAATGATATCATGCATGACTCCTCTGTGAGTTATCCCACCTAAAGCAGTCAAAAAAATAACGATTGAAGATCTTGTAGAGAAGTGCCCCCTTTTGCTACTGGAGACCAGGCATGAACTATTGGGAGACGGACTGCGGTAATTAATACTTATAAAATGAATAGTAAAAAATTTCAGTTTGATCTTCAAATCGAAGTGTGTTGAATAAAAAAGGGAAATACAGTCAAACCTCGATGTAGTGCCCCCGACAATTTTTTAACCCCATTTTTAGAGAATTATGCTAGTTCTGTCTTAACAGTCTGGTCGCAAATATCTCGAGGATTCCGATTTTGCCGATGGTTTTTGAATAAATATACAGTTTCGCCATTTAAAAACCAAAACCTCGATATAGTGGCCCCTTTTTAAAAAATTAGAGGGCCACTATATCGCGGTTTGGTTTTTAAATGGCAAAACTGTATATTTATTCAAAAACCATCGGTTGAATCGAAATCCTCACGATATTTGCGACCAGACTGTTAAGACAGAACTAGCATAATTCTCAAAAAAATTGAGTTAAAAAAGTGTTGGACCCTAGCGGGAACGAACTTGAGGTGGGGCCACTATATCGAGGTTTGACTGTATAGTAAAAAGTCAGCAACGGTTAAATTTCCTGCGTTCGGATATTGCAGATTACAAAGTAAATAGATTTACTATCATCAAATACAGTCTTGGCCAATCAACCGGCGTTATCGACCGGTTTATTCGCCGGTGGGCCACCGGTTGATCACCTTTCTCAACCGGTTGATCAACCGGAAATCAATCAACCGGTGGATGGTTGATGTGGCGGTTGATTGCCGAAAATTGCCAATCAACCGCTTGATCAACCGGAAATTAATCAACCGGTTGATGGTGGATGTGGCGGTTGATTACTGGAGATTTTTTATCAACCGGTTGATCAACCGGTGGGAAAAAATCGAAAATTTGACTAAAATTAACCTACTAACTGACCATTTGATCAACCGGTTGATCAACCGGAAATCAATCAACCGGTGGATGGTTGATGTGGCGGTTGATTGCCGAAAATTGCCAATCAACCGGTTGTTCAACCGGAAATTAATCAACCGGTTGATGGTGGATGTGGCGGTTGATAAGCAAAAAATCGTGATCAACCGGTTGATCAACCAGAAAACAATCAACCGGTTGATGGTGGATGTGGCGGTTGATAAAATCCAGGCGTGCCCAAGACTGATCAAATACATGTACATCACGCAAAATATGATTACAAAAAAGCGATACAATCCTGTGATTGTAACATAGCGGGCAGGAGCAACCTGTGTCAAATCACATTGTGCCACCGCAAATTGTGCCAAATTCAAATCGTGCCAATCCTAATTGTGCCACCGCAAATTGTGCCAAAATCAGATGTGCCACCGCATTTTGTGCCGCGATTTTGATACATTTCACTGTGAAAATTAGAGACGGAAAGACGGCACCCAACGGGATTCCGGGACGGGATTTTCGACCTAGATTGAGACCGGGACCGGGATTTTGTGGACCCAACCTACGGGATCCCGTACGGGATGGGTGGCATCGGACTCAGATCCCGGAAACTGAGAACACGGAGAACTCGGCTTTTCAAAAACTCATCTCAAAAGAAATTCATATATAGGACAACTCAACACAATTATACTGATCTTTTTGAATACCCGCCTAATGCGGAATTCATTTTTAGGACAACTCATCCCAACTAAAACTCATCTTTTTGACAATTGGGCGGGAAAATTTTGAATTATGGGACAATTCACTTCAAATAAAATTTGATTTTCTGGCAACTCGATCATTTTGTCTTTCAACTTCCAACTTTTAGGCTTTTAGTCTTATCGTGTCATTTAGGTTCGTTTCTCGATCCTTTCAACCTTTACATAGCCTGGTCGTGCCTTTTGACTGTGCACTTTCAGACAAAATTTAAAAAAATCAATTTTTGAATTTAACAACACTGCCGTACGTAAAATCGTATAACAAACACTGTTTGATAACACCAAATGCACGATTTTACCCACCCGAACCCCAAAACATGGAGTGGGTACGTTCGGGTAGATGGATATCCACCGGAATGCCCTGAAAAATAAAAAGTTATCCAAAATTGAAAACAAACCATTTTTATCAACTTAAAATCGTATAGGGGATCGTATTCGTTAGGACCGAAATTGCGATTTTCCCTACCGAAATCTCGAAACCCGGAGTGGGTACCTTTCGGGTAGGTGGACACCACCGAGATAGTTTAAAAAATCAAAAGTTAGTCTAAATAAAAAAGACACCAATTTTCCTAACCCAGAAATCTATTTTCTATTTTTTTTATTTTTAAATCTATTTTTATTTTCAGGGCATCCAGGTAGATATCCACCTGACTAGGTGGTCCCAAACCTGGATTTTGGGTGGCTAAATTCGGAATTTTGACTTCCGACCACGATAAACCACATGGAAATCTAACCTAACTATTACGCTTTAAAAAATTACAAAAACTAAATTTTGTTATCTCCATTCTATTCAACCCAAACTTTATTCTGCATAACAGCACACGAAACAACACGCGTTACATCACAACACAGTAAATTTAACTTCTCAAAAAACATCACAATTTAGCCTCTTCTGTTTTGCGTCAGTCCTTCTGTAGGTGATGGTGGCGGAATTCCATATAGCGCTTTTGCGCATGAATAACTGAAAAATCTTGGTTAGAATACTAAAACACAAAAAAAATTACATATTTCATCGCGCACAAGACAGTGAGTGGACCAATAGGTGTGAGATCTCTGCTTTCTCAATTCGGCATTTAATCCACGATGAAACGCTTCCAATGCACTTGTTGTCTTCGGGTTGTCCTGCATTAAACTGTCATTGTGATTCCACGTATCATTGTAGAAGCGCAGAACAATCACTTGATTATTGACAACTCCTCCAATCCAGGTCTAAAGACTGTGGGCTGACCAAGAAAGAAGTTTCACTATTAACTAATACCTTGAGCATGTACGCTAAAAATTCATCTAACCGTGGTACTTCTAGGAACTGACTTTTGTGTGGCAACTGCAAATTTGTGAGATCTCCGAAGGCGCTGGATGTATTCTGCATTCCTTTCAATGGAAGCACTCGGAACTGACGAATGTAGGCACAAAAAGCTGGGTCCTGATTGCATTTCTTCTTGAGTCCAAGCCGTTTTAGCATTTTTGACAGTGAATAATTGTAGTGGAAGTAACAACATCTGTGATTTACATGTCCTGAAATAAAAAATTGAATAACTCATGACGACGTAAGAAATGAGCCTCAAAATTTACGCCCGAAGTATCGCCTGACAGCATTTTTGATAGAAACCTTAAAGTCAGTCATTATATCACGGGCTCTCCACTGACGATTGAAACGCTGCTGAATGTAATGGCCAATTGCTTGAAGCATATCATAGTAGCAGTCTTCTGTCTTGCTTTCCATAAATATTGCAACGGCTGGAATGAATGCATTTTTCTCTCGCAAATGAATAACATATAGCTGACGCCATTCCCTTGGTCGACTGAAGAAGGTTCCGTCCGCAGCGAATGAAGTAGACCCAGCTAGTTTCTGAATATCAAAAATATTAAAGTAGTGAAACGAAAAGCTAACATCAAGCATATAGAGAGAAGACATCACCGCAAAGCGGTTATTTAGATCGCTGACTCCAGAATCATGAATTATGAACGGGGATCCATCGATGTGAAGCTTCCAGTTTTCCGGAACGACCAAGCTTTTCGGATCGATTGGACCAAACGGATAAAGGTTCTTAAAAAATACTTCAAAAATACAGGAAACTAATTTGTAGTTGTACCTGTTTAAGAAGTGTTAGCCGGTGTCCCAAGCTTGTTCTATCCAACGCAAATAAAACTTCATCAGAAGCATTTTCACACACGGCGGCGATTATGGATCGATTCGTAGCCTGCAATAAGACTGATGTAATACGAGTAAGAATAGCAAAACTGGTTATACCACTGGATTTTCCTTAGCCAATCGCATGGCTGCATCGATCATCACGCTCACTGCCATCCGAATAGGCTCTCCATCATGGTTATGACTGGCGATTGTTTCCCTGTTGTAGATTTGCTGTTGGCTTTCTGCAGTGATCCTTGTCCACACACGCTTGGCACATCCCGTTTTCGCATACCTGTAGGTCACGTCTGTGTGGAGAATTTGGCCGGCATCGTTGAAGAAATCAAGGAGTTCACGCTGGTAGAACTTGTATCCTAAAAATTCATCACGATGCAAGAAAAAGACGAAATATGTACCATCGTAAACGAGAACAGCTTGCTTCCTTTCACTTGTGATGAACTTTAAATCAGCCTGTTGATTGACCTTGGTGAGAATCCTTTCATTTCCATTGTCTTCCATCAGCTAGGCTTTCCTCCTCTTCGTTGCTTGATGCTCCGAAAACATCGATTTCTACTTCTTCTTCAAGCTCCATCGCGAATAATCTAAATAAATAATATTTTAGATATCAACATTGCACCCATCACCGACAAACACAGACAAATTTTCATCGAAATAAACAATAAATTAATTATAATTTATTTATTTATTATTTATAAATAAATAAATAAATTTTATTTATAAATTAATTATAATATATAATTTTGCTCGGGAGTACGAAAAACCAATTTCAAATAATCAAATCATTTCCCGCCCAATTGTCAAAAAGATGAGTTTTATTTGGGATGAGTTGTCCTAAAAACGAATCGTGTTAAGACCAGTTTTTATTTATTTGAATTGTTTTTGGACCAATTTTGTATGATCTCAATTGTTTTTGTGCCAGTTGTCCGAATCTGAGTTGTCCTATATATGAATTTATTTTGAGATCAGTTGTCCGAAAGCTGAGTTGTCCGTGTTCTCAGTTTCCGGGATCTGAGTCCGATGCCACCCGTACGGGATCCGGTAAAAAGACCGGGATTTTAGTCAGCTTAATTTTAGCTACAAAGTTCCAAATTTCTGATATTTTTTTCACTTATTTTCAGCAAAAAACGAACGATTTTTATGCTCAAATTTTTCTATTGCTAACTTAATATATGAATACAGAAATGCTAGTATTTATCAGTAACCGCTACCGAACATCAGGTGCCACGAATAAAATATCTATAAAAAAGCATCACGGGGCTTGATTATAGAATCCCCCACCCGAGGGCTCGGATGAAGGAGATAACCTGATATTCGTGTTTCTCAACCCGGATTTCATGAGAAAGCCGCGTGTTTTTTTTAATTTTTGAAATAAGACATTTTTCGAACCACAGGGAGGGTATCATGGTTTTTTGAGACGGTTAAACTTGACGATTAGGCAGAATTTTAACTTTTGCAAAAATCAAAATCCTCGTTATTTTGTAGAATAGATAGACAGGTTAGGTTCGCCGAAGAATCTCTGAAGCAGCCAAAAAGGTATCTGAGCTGGAAGTGCTCGAACTTAATAGGAGATGATGTGAATATAATAGAGGTCTAATCATTACTTTTCTTGTTAACTGTCAATCCCGGTTTATGATTAAGAAAAAATCAAAACCGAGACCGGAATTATCGAAATGGACGCGGCGGGATTCCGGGACGGGATTTTAGGTCAAATTTGGTCCAACGGGACGGGATCCCGTCCCGTTTCCGTCTCTAGTAAAAATCATCAATTTTTATTCTTTTTATTTCCATTCTTTTATTTTTATTCTGGTACAGTTTGATTTTGGCACAATTTGCCGTGGCACAATTTGAGTTTGGCACAATTCAAATTGGGCGCAGTGTAATTGTGCCACCGCATGCGATGGCACAATTCGAATTGGCACAACTTGAATTTGGCACAATTTGCGGTGGCACAATGTGATTTGACACAGGCTGCTCCTGCCCAACATAGCAAGCCAGAGCCAATTAGTTTTTACGTCCGTTATCTGAACAACAGGGTTGGGTGAAAAGCGCAATCTTGGAAGCCAATTCCCATAAGGAAAAAGGCTTAGTACTTTATAGTCATTGTTCTGTACTTTCCCCTATCTGCTCGCACAAATTTTGTTACAGGTAACTACTACGGCGCCCTCATCTATTTTTGCTCTTTCTACCTCATTATCACCTATATTGTGCGCAACCTACTTGTCGGTCAGTTACTTCCACTCAGATCTTTTAAAACTACAATGTTCTCTTATTTTAGCAATAATTATGGAGAATTTCTCGCTGTTCTACTCTAGTGAAGAAGATGCCCTACTGAGTTATGCCGACATCCGCAACTTCCAGCTGGTCTGGAATATGGTTAACCTATTTTGAACTTCTTTCAAAATTTTCAAATTTCGTATTGGTTCCAGGTGGATGTGGAGCAGAAGGGTGCAATACCAGTAAGGAGGGTCAAATTCCTGTTGCGACTGTTAAAAGGCCGTCTAGAGGTGGACCCCAACAAGGATAGACTGCTTTTCAAACACATGTGCTATGAGATGGAAAAGCTGCACAATGGTGAAGATGTTTCTTTCCATGATGTTCTATAGTTAGTCCATTCCCAAGAATTGTTCAGCAATAAAAAAACCACCTTTTTAGCATGCTCTCCTACCGAAGTGTAGACATTCGAAAATCACTTCAATTAGAAGAATTGCTGCAGCGTGAAGAGCTTGAATACATCATAGAAGAGGAGGTGGCCAAGCAAACCATCAAGTGCTGGCTGGAGATGTGTCTTCGGCAGATGCGCTCGCCCACCCACAAGGAGTCTTCGACGGCTGCTACTGGCTTTTCCACTGCAGCTTCTTTGAGATCTGTGTTCGGTGGGTTTCCGACAAAAGCATCCTACAAAAATCTGAAATAAATTTTAGGCTTCGATGCACCGCTGACTCACCCTAAACTATCAGTGATACCATCGGCTCAAAACCTGGCGGCAGAAACAGCTGAAGCTGTGTTCAATGGGCAGCCAGAAGTTGAAGAGAAAGAGATCTTGTTGAGAAAGTCAGCCATTGGCTCTCTTGGAGCTAAAACAGTTGGGTATCAGAGTCCTAAAAAGCATATGCCTATTGGAGACAACATAAAAGTGGTTAGCAGTGGATTCAGTGGTAGATCTTCTGGAGTGGCTAACTTAGAACCCCAGCCAGTGATTGCCCAGGCCACTTTGATGGAAAACCACATTGCTAGAGAACTGGAGCAAGTCAGTGAGTGGGGAGACAACTTCACAAGCATGGCTAATGCAGCTGCGGCAGCCCGACTGAAAAGGGCTAGGTCGAGAAGGAAAAGCATTTCGGATGTCATTGAGGTGGTTTAATCTACTTTGTTTGCACTACTACGCTCGGGCCGGCCCGCTACCGTCAATACCTTCTTTTCTTCTATACCTTTTTTTCCTTTATGCATGGACTAAACGACTAAAATTCGGACCGAGTGCGGAAAATTTAAACCAGGCATTTGTGGTCGACAGACAAAATCCATTATAATAATATTGAAATTCTAGGATGCAGCCAAGAAATTTATGACCTCCACACCCTCAACCTCTACTACGGGAATGCCCAAGAAATCATCTTGGTCGGGCAAAATCTGTGGTACAGGTGAATTGGACAGAACTTCGAACAACTCTTCACCAGCAGCTCAAAATCGTTTGCAGCAGCAGAGGGTGAGATAAAAAAGACTAGAAAAAGGGTTCGATAATTGCTTTTCAGCTCTCAGCGCATGATCTGCCGGATTTAGACGAGATCTATGAAGACTATTCGGGATTATTGGCAGGAAAACCAGAAGTGCCTTACTGGCTATCACCAAATTCTCCTCCTATGACCCCGCCTATCATGCTTTTAGAGCCCGTTGGTGGTTCTAACTTAGCGCAAGGTAAGCTCCTGGATAGGTTGGAAAGGAGAGTCATAGAACAGTAGAACAATACAGAAAATATGCCGTCAATCTTACAGAAAAAACTGGACAAAGCGAATATATTCATCATAGCATTTTAACCCACATTCTACCAGGAAAACCTAGAAAAAAGATAAAATACATCACACAACACAGGTTTATACCAACAAATACACTCTGAACACTTGAGAGACCACTTTCGTGACAGTTTGATTTACTTTTTTCTTGATGTTGTTGCTGTAGCTTCAGAAAGTGAGATAGAGTGGAGCCTCATCCGCAGCCAAAGCATAAGTTCTTGGACCAGATCCAAATTGAGCCAGGGCAAAGCGCTGAACATTGAAGACTTCTTTGCAACGCAGGCAATACACACGATCCAAAAGCACTAGTCGATTTTCAAGCTGAGGGATGCGATAATTGCAATAGAAACACTAAAATTTTAAATTTCAGATTAAAGTTGGAATAATGAGATGTGAGATTAGCCACACTAAAAAGGTATACATTGTTTGGAATTGGAATACGCGTCTTTGGCTTAGGAACAGGACGAGTGAAACGAGCGGCATCTTTGACGGAGACATTCTGCTTTCCTTCCACAGGCTTATCTTCTTTTGGATTATCCGGTTTCTTTTCTTGATTTGCACTCATCTGACTGACACAATCGAGGATTTACCTAAAAAGTTTGATCAATAATGTTGTGACCTCAAAAAGCGAAGATAGTACACAACAAATAACAGATCTCAAAAAAGGTAAAATGCCAGTATCGCCGGTAAAATATCAACTGGCATCCATTTCAACTGACAACCATTGAAACTTCAGATTAAAAATTGACAATTTTGACGGTAAAAGTTTTCGGAAAGTCACCCCTAATACCAAAATCTCTTCTTGAATCCGAATCCGTTGAGATCAGGTCCGAAAAATTTCAGGAAGCTGAGATATCTTTTAAAATAGGGAAGTGGTCTGAATTTTCTGTGTGGCTACTCAAAATGTCAATATGTCAGCTTCCTGAAATTTTTCGGACCTGATCTCAACGGATTCGGATTCAAGAAGAGATTTTGGTACTAGGGGTGACTTTCCGAAAACTTTTACTGTCAAAATTGTCGATTTTTAATCAAAAGTTTCAATGGCTGCCATTTTAAATGGATGCCAGCTGAATGCCGTTCCTTTCGCCAAGTAATCTTTTTTCGTAATATTCTATACCCAAGGCTTCCAAATCAAAATATCGAAATAAGGGACGTTTGGTCAAAAGTGCCATTTTATCCAGTGCTTGTTGGGTTTTGAGTGCCAAAATAAAGAGTTTCACGTGAGACATCAAAATTTCTAAAGATTCGAAGTCCCAAATAAAGGACATCTTTAAATAAAGGACATCTTTAAATAAAGGACGTTTGGAAGCCCTGCATATACCGCCAAATTACCTCTTTTAAAGGGACATGCCCGTGCGTTTCAAAAAAATAGAGGCAGGACCAGCAAATTTTTTCGAATCGACCCACTTCTCACTCGCTGAAAAAGCGACTTGTTTATTCAAAAGACTGCTGTAATGATTTTTACAGAGAATTTACTAGCAACTCGGAAAATAAGTAGTGTTCTGCAACAAGCGTCGCAAACAAACTCGCAAAATTTGATTGGTAACAGTATGGCTGCAACTAATGCTGCGTTCAACTACCAATATGCTGGACCTATTCAATCTTCAATCACATCAACCATTGCTGCCATTGATGATGTAAAAGAGTGGTGGAACAATAATAATGGATGGGAATAGTAATCTTGAAGAAAATAAATTTTTGTTATAATTTATTATGATTGTCGTTAATAAAAGATTTACTTTGTTAAAAGACCATGGTTTTCTGCGCAGCGGTATGTCCAAAATTTGAATTGGTGGAGGACAGTTCTCTTTAGTTTAGCACTGTACTCTTTTGAGTCAACTGAATTTTTTGGAAATAAATCGATGAGTGAAGTATGAAACGAACGAGAACTGTCCACCGCCAATTCAAATTTCGGACATGCCCATGGCAAATATTGAATATGTAAAATTAGCTTCCTCTAACCTGGGATACAAAGTTAATTTAATCGAATTATTCTATTTTTAGCTGCAGGCTCGAAGGATATCCACTGCTGAATATTGAAAAAACTAAATTCTATGCCGTTTTGACAAATTTCGCAGCTGACCAATCTTCTTGGTGGGCTAGAGTTCCTTTTACCGAGTACACCTAAAAGTGTGATTTGTCCACTTTTTTGAGCTTCCTACGTCTTTATTAGGCTAGAAAAGATATTTTCGTGCTTTGCTTGCTCTAGGTAAATTCATTCACGGTAAATGAATCCATAATCATTGAACTTCTGTACGGATTTTTAAATTTGGTCTCTAACAAACCTATACCTAAAATTTATTCTAGACCTTGTTTTGTTAGTAACCAAGCTGAAAAATCCGTACAGAAGTTCAACGATTAGACGAAAATTTGAGTTCCCAGGCACCACCTCTTATTAGCGTGGGCATGGCTCGGGTTGTGAAAATGCTCGAGCAGATTGATTTCAACCATACGCTCGAGCATTTGCATATTTTTCAAGGTAAAATATCGATTAGCGACACTCTTTTAATTTTTTTCGCAAATTTTTTATTGAAAAATCGTCCATTTTTGAAGCAAAAGGTTGAAAAAAGTCACCCCTGTTACTAAAATCTCTTTCTGAATCCGAATCCGTTGAGATCAGATTAAAATAATTTATATGAGCTGAGATATCCACTAAAGCAGATAGGTGGTTGGAAAACTTGTGGTTCCACTACTCAAAATAGCTCTATCTCAGCTCATAAACATTATTTTGATCTGATCTCAACGGATTCGGATTCAAGAAGAGATTTTAGTGTTAGGAGTGACTTTTTTTAAACTTTTGCTTTAAAAATGGACGATTTTTCAATAAAATTCTGCGAAAAAATTAAAAAGTATCGCTAATCGATAGTCGTCCATTTTTAAGCATATGATAGCATATCGCTTGTATCAGATGACCGTCAACTATGGCTGTACAGTTGACTATACACTCAAACTGAACCCTACGTCGAAGTTTGACTGTATGGAAAACAAAAATCCGCTGTTTTTTCACTAATAACAGTTTTTTTTTCATGCTGGTACGATTTTAAGTTTAAATTTCAAAAAATATACTATTTTGACCATCTGAACTTTTGCGAGTTAAATACAAGAAAATCTTTGAAATGAATATGCTCGATATTAATAGGCCAAGCATGTTCGCCAATGTGAGCGAGAATATGTTCGTTTCACAGGTTGTGAAAACTCGTATAAATTTTTGAACAAACTTTTCAAACTTTTCATTAGAAATCGTTAATTTATAAGGCGAAAGTTTTTGAAAAGCCACCCCTAATACCAAATTCTTTCCTGAATCCGAATCCGTTAAAGGGCCATTGCCGTCTCTGACAACGGCTGAAATTCCTAATCACTAAACTTCTGCGCGGATTTTTTAACTTGGTTTCTAACAAAACACACCTAAAATTAAATTCTAGGCCTTGTCTTGTTAGAAACCAAGTTGAAAAATCCGTACAAAAGTTCAATGATTAGGCGAAATTTTTTGGATTGGAGGGGACAATCCAAAACGCGTGGCCATGGCCCTTTAAAGGGGCATGCCCACGCCAATAAGTCTCATTTCAAATGTTTGAATTCCCGGGCACCAGTTTTTCAGATGAAGACAAAATAAATTTGAATTCACTTTTCATTTCGACAAAATTAATGTTATCTTTTAGTCGTCTCACTTTTTTCGATCCCTTTTTCCGTAACAATTATCATTTTGTTTAGCAATACCCAATTCTAGAGGCAAAACAAGTCTCGATTGGTAATTTTCGGTTTCTCGTCTTGAAAATGTTGGATTTTACGTTTCTTGCACAGCTTTATCTTGGAGTTCAGCTGGTCGATAACCCGCTCCTTATTTCGAGCAATTTTAGCGTCTCAGTTATTCGTCCAAAAGCCGATCCCCGACACCAATTGTAATTTTATAAAAGCATTTTTTCAACCAAACATAAACGGATCTCATTTTCCATAGGCTGGAACTGGTATCCTTATCATTCAACACCATTACCGTATTTCCTCTGATAGAGCCCCTTTTTCAATAGACTTTTAGGGTAAGTGGGTAAGGGCCGAGTAAATATTTTGCAAAGCGGTTTATTGCATTTTTTGACTGCTATGAGCTATACCAGTTCTGCTTTCTAGATTTTGAAGTTTCACACTGAAATCTCGAGATCGGCCTAAAATTTTCTCGATTTTTGGCAAGTTGTAAAATCCCCGGGTCTCTATAGAGGTAATACGGTATTTATCATCTGCGCCCCCCCCCCCCCTTGAATTTGGATAGTGTTATTATTCAGTATGTGAAGCTCATTTCGGAAAAAAGACCTTCTTTAATAATATCCCAACAAAAAAACTTTTACATGTGTATGACCTTCAATTTGATGCGAAAGTCCGACAGAATTTCGCTGATTTGTGCAGTCCAGCTGATTAAAAGATGTGCTGTTTGCTTTGGCGGAGGCACTCATTTTCACAGATACATTTTGGTTTTTGGGATATTACTACAAGCTAATTGGGAAGGTCGTGAAGAAATTGATATAGAAAAATCTTCAAATAAACTAGAACAACGATAATCCGACATTTCGGTCATTCGAAAAGTCCTAAAAAGTGATAATCGAACAATGTCGTCATCCTGCCACCTAGCGCAATCTTTCTCTGTTCGTCATGGTTTTAGGCCTCGACGTACCACAAATTTATTCCTCACGACATCACTCGAAATTCACAAAATCCAAACAACAACTTATTTTATTGCGCCAGAGAACACATACAGAACGAAAATCCGACAATAAGGAGACTTATTTTAACAACAGTCGAATCAAGTGTATTCTCTCTTCAGTACGGCTTCTTTCTGAACTTGCAGCCTTCCACCAGGCGCGCTTTTCCTCCAGTAGGCTGACAGAGAACAGTTCCGCATCCAACGCAGGAAACAACGGTAGAGGCATGGCTGAAGGTAGTCGTAATCTTCGTGCAACCGGGGCACTTCAAATCCTGAAATAATTTCGACTAAAACTAAAAAGCTTGAAAAAAACTCACCATGAAAAACGAATTCGGATGCTGGACAAGTCGCTTCAGCTTGTGACGCTTGAGCTCATCTTCCTTGGTGGGTTGAAACAAATCTTTCCCGAGTGGCATCTTGCTTTACGCTTGACGAAAGAGCTTCTAAAAGCAATGTATTTTATATCGCAAAAAATTAAATTCATGCATGTTTACTTGCAAAAAATAATAACAAACGTGAACAGCACAAGTTAATCTTTAGCTGCCTTACCATATCACACTCAGCTATGGTCACAAAAAGGGTTATACGGAAAAAAGGGATCGAAAAAAGTGAGACGACTAAAAAGATAACATTAATTTTGTCGATATGAAAAGTGAATTCAAATTTATTTTGTCTTCATCTGAAAAACTGGTGCCCGGGAATTCAAACATTTGAAATGAGACTTATTGGCGTGGGCATGCCCCTTTAAGAGCAGATCAAAATAGTCATTATGAGCTGAGATATATACTAAAGTTGGGGAGTGGTGCATATTTTCTGACTGGTGTACTCAAAATAGTGATATCTCAGCTCATAATCAGTATTTGAATCTGTTCTTAACGGATTCGGATTCAAGAAGAGATTTTAGTGTTAGGGATGGCTTTTCAAAAACTTTAATAGTAAAAATTAATGATTTCTAATAAAAGATTTGAAAAGTTTGTTCATTAATCTATCCGAGTTGGGTATCGTCCCTAGGCATGTCCCTTTAAACGTGCTTTTATTGAATTTTTTAAAACTCTTTCAAATGTTTTTTTTGTGTCGAGCGGAATTCGAAATTTTAAAGCGGGTTTTTTATGTCAAGGTAGTTTTACATGTAAATCGACCATATATTTTCTTAGAAAAGGTAAGTAGTCAGACTGCCAAGCTTTTAAATATGTGGCTGTCATTTAGATCAAGCAGAACGTGCCCAAATAAAGTGCTATAAATCGAGTGACTAAAAAATTGCCTAGCCGTCTAACTATAAAATCTCTGCCTCTGCATTGCGCTGTATGTTTACCCCGAAAAAAGAAGCTCGAAAATATTGATTGTAAATTTCTTTGTACTTTTCAAAATCGCATGACCCAAAAAAGGACCCAAATCACCCACTAAACTAATTTCATCTAAAGGGGGGGGAAAGCTACTTAGGTTTGCAAATTCTGCGATTTTTGGGGGTGTTTGAAAAATAAGCGCCCCGGGGCGCTTATTAGAGGAAATACGGTATACAGGATTGGCCAATTTTCAGTTCCCCCTACCTTTTTTCTAAAGCGATTTTTTTGTAATTTTGAACCAGGCGTAAGAAAATTTTGTTAACTTGATTTATGACCCCTCTTTTTATGCCTATCGTATGAAGGAGGTTGTTTTAGGTGGGGTTTTATGGATTAACTCTAGGACTACGGGAAAAAATTATTAGCATCTTTTACGGTTGGGGTCAATATGACCCCAACGCCTTTGAACGTTGATGAACAATTTCAATAACAACTTATGGCTATCTTGTAGCGCAGCTCAAAAGCTACAAGACCTATTTTACAGAAAAGTTTTGAAAAATCTGAATGTTGAGATATGACTTTTTGGAAAAAACAATTTCTTTAAAAATGACAAAATCCAAGTTTCTCCAACTTTTTTTTCGAATTTCGGTCCTTTTTTAAAGAAATTGATTTTTTTCAAAAAGCCATATCTCAACACTTTGATTTTTTTTAACACTTTTTTGTGAAATAAGTCTTATAACTTTTGAGCTGCGCTGTTAGGCTGTTGTAATAATTGTTTGCGTGATGCCTATCAACAACTTTCGAAGGCATTGGGTCATATTGATCCCAGCTGTATAAGGTGCTGCTTTTCTTATACACCAACAAAATTAAATTGCAAAATCCTAAAAATGTAGTCCAAATGTACCTAACAAAGAGACAACCAAAATCAAAAAAAATCAGCTTTTCGAAATGTGTGAAATATAATTTGGCGCTTTTTTGAAAAGTGTTTGGGATCGGTGATGGGTTCGCCCCTCCCCGGGCGCTCCAAATGCGCCCGCACCGCCCCGGGCGTGGGCGGTGGATGGGTTTGCCTCGGGGCGTGGGCGGTGCCGGGGCACGAAAAAAATAGTCCGGGGCGTGGGGCGGGGCAAAGGCAGAATGTGGTGCTGGGGCGACGTACGGGACGCTCGGATTTTTTAAATTTTTCTAAAAAATTTACATGATGGCTTCAATTTTTTAAATTTTTTAATTTTTAAATTGAATTGGTCTTAGAAATGGTTTCGAAGCAACGGCTTCAAAAATCTCTGGAACTGCTACATGACCCGGTGCGCACCGCCTCAGGGCGCCCCTCCCGGGGCATGGAGCGGTGCCGGGCGATACTCTGAAAACCCTGGGGCTCGGGGCGGTGCCGGGGCCATACTCTGAAAACCTGGGGCTCGGGGCGGTGCCGGGCCATACTCTGAAACCCTGAGGCTCGGGGCGGTGCCGGGGCCATACTCTGAAAACCCTGGGGCTCGGGCGGTGCCGGGGCCATACTCTGAAAACCCTGGGGCGTGAGGCGGTTCTGGGGCGAAAATTGGCTGCTTACCCATCACTGCCTGGGATCAAATTGACCCCACTGAAGTCTTAAGGTTAAGTGTCGGAAAAAGTGCAACTTTCAGAGATCACCGCTCGCTGGTAAGGACAGAGTTGCAAAATTCCCACCCTATTTGCTTTTATTTCTTTTATATCAATTATTGAAAGTATATACCGTATTTTTTGTAATAAGGCGGCATGCGCCTTATTTTTCAAACCCCTGAAAATCCGAAAAATTCGAATTCAATCTCGAGATTTTTGGGTGCTCAACCAAAATCTAAAAATTAGAATCGGTAGAGCTCGTGGGAGTTAAGAAAACGCATCAAACAGATAACCAAAATATTTACTCTGCTTCGAGATATAGACCCTCGAAGTTGGGGGTGCCGCCTTATTAGAGGGTGCCGCCTTATTACAGGAAATACGGTATACAATAAAATATGTCATTCAACGCTGGAAGAGAAGGTTTTTCATTATGAAAAAAACTTTTTGAAACATTGGCAAAAAATTGAGAAAAATGCATTTTTGCAAAAAAAATCATTTTCAGGATGTCAAATTTGGCGTATTTTGTCAGTTTTTTTGCACTCGCTCACCGTCAAAAAAATTAAAAAATGTATCAGAAAGCATTGTTATTCTTACGTCTGATACACTTTTTATTATTATTGGAAGAGGCGACTGTACAAGCTAAGCCTCGATTTTAAAACAGCCCTAGAGCTAGTGCTTTGGAGCTGCGTTATATCAAGGCCAGTTTTGTATTATAATTTTAACATAAAATCGATGAATAACTTTGCACGACAAAATAGTATGTTATGTGAAAAAGGGCGCAGGCGAACCCTCCTTTTTCCAAAAGGACACCCACATTTCTCATGATGCTATTGCTCTAAAAATGAAATTGCAAGCAAAAAGCCTATGCACCCAAAATAGGGATAAATAAACAGTGTACGTGCGTACGCACAAAAATGCAGACCTCTAGAATTTGAGGCTCAAGCGAATGCTATATGCCTTTGAAAAAACATAAAAAGAAGGTCTTTCTGAAAATGAGTCTTAGTTTGATTTTCCTTTCGCTGCGCTCTACCTTTGACTCACATAATTTTTTTCACATTTTCCGGCGTACAAAACGGTTAATAAGTTTTTTTATGTTACAGTCAAACCTCGATAATCCGCCACCCCAAAAAGTTCGTTCCCGCCTAGGGTCCGACACTTTTTTTACCCCGATTTCTGAACATTTCTGCTAGTTCTGGTTGACAGTCTGCTCGCAAATATCGTGAGGATTCCGATTTCACCGATCATTTTTTAAAATTATTAAAATTTTCTTCTAAAAAAGCCAAACCTCGATAAACCGCCACCCTATTTTTGAAAAAGGGTTGCGGTTAATCGAGCTTTTTTCTTTTTTAGATGAAAATTTTCCATAATTCTGAAAAACGATCGGCAAAACTAGAATCTTCACGATATTAGCGACCAGAGTGTCCAAACCAGTGTTGTAAATTTGTAAAAGTTGGCACCGGCACCGCAGTGGCATCAGCGCCGCGAGAGGGCACCGCGCCGGCTCCGGAGCCATGGCCAATTTTTGGCACCGGCACCGGTGTCAAAGCCCGGTTTTGGCACCGCACCAATTTTTTGCTGAAATTTCGGAGCGGCACCAATTTTCTGCTTAAAATTTTGAACCGGGACCGGAAAACATGTTTCAACTATGTTTCTTCTACCTGCTGGGAACGTTAAAAAAATCAGTCATTTTTGACCATCATCTTTTTGAGGATTTTAGCCAGTACATAAATGTCCCTCATTTTAAGGTTTGCTCTTTTATTTTTGAACCTGACTCTTTAGAATTTTCAAAATTTGAGGTCAAATCTTTGATTTGGTGTTTTAAACTCGATTATCATTGGGTAAAATGTCACTTTCGACAAACAACGACCAAATTGTACTTTATTCGACATTAGTATAACGTAGCCTGATTTAGCTTCTTTTCCGATTAGAAGAAATGCTATCATGATGAATTTTTTTTTACTGTTTTTAAGAAAAATTTCAAAAATGTTGATACAATCGAGGGCAGATCACTAGTCACTTAAAGTCAAATAATCATAAAGGCGTCGTTAAATAGAGTTCTTGTTGAATTGAGGCTTGCCTGTAAAGAAAGCCACGGTTTTTTCCAGCAAAAGTTGTTTCATTATTCATTATATCAATCGTCGAAATCATGATTTTGGCAATATTTTAAGCTAACGAATCACCAACGAATCAGGCTCAGTAACAGACTATCTTACAGACGAGATTGACTACAGACATCAGTAAAGAGGTTTAAATTTGAAAATTTGAATAAAATGACAATTTTTCAAGAAAAGACGTGTTTAAAAAGCTTCCTAACATAAAAATTTCTATTTGTGGTTCGGGCTAATAGTATTTTTTTACTGATGCCAGCTAAAATGGCCTCATCAGCAATTTTTCGGCCCCGGTGCAGCACCGGAGCCTGCCAAAATGGCCTCAACAGCACCCACCGGCTCCGCACCGGTGCCGCCTCAAATGTTCGCACCGGCACCGGAGCTTCAAAACAGAACTAGCGAATATTCAAAAAGAGAGGTGAAAAAAAATGTCGGACCCTAGGCGGGAACGAACTTTTTGGGGTGGCGGATTATCAAGGTTTGACTGTAAAAACAGTATCGAGATGCGGTGCATCAAGCACAGTGGCCACTAGCGTAAGGCCCGGCGCACACGGGCCTTACGCGAGCTGGTATGAGGGTATTCTGCTACGTTTTAGTCATTTTTCGATGATGAGTCTTAATCGGAATCATGTCACTACAAAGCAGGGTACTGCAAAAGGTCCTAAAGCCTTTAAAATAGGACTATTTTAGTGCTAAAAAGTCCTGAAATAGTCCTATTTTTTTCAAAAATAGGACTAGTCCTAAATTCAAAATAGTCCTAAAATAGTACTATTTTGAAAATAGTCCTATTTTAGGACTATTTTAGGACCACATAGTCCTAAAAATAGTCCTATTTAGGACCTTTTGCAGTTCCCTGCTACAAAGCTCGTTTTTTAAATCAAATATAAGATTTATAGAAAGCGTAGAATATTATATTTTCTACTATTTTACGAATAATTGATATTTCTAGTCTTGGTCAATTGGATTTGAATCTAATTAGCAAAAATGATGGTAAAATTGAGATCTCTAGATTTTCATCACAAAAGTCTACTGTCAATTTTTCGCCTTGTCTTAATAGAACTACTTGTGACAGGTGTATTAGCCACTCCTCAAACATCTGACCAGAAAAGTATGTTTTTAATTTTTTTGGATCTTTCGCAAAAGTTTTTTGGTGTACTAATACTGGTTTTAAGTTTTTAGCACCATAAATTTGCACTATTAAAAAAACATTCATTTGTATATTTACATTGGAAGCATGTATTATAGATTTTTTATTGGGTAGCACTAACAAGGGAGGGAGAGATTTGCAAACTTTACAAGGGACGTATTTCAGTACAGAAGGGATCACTTGGTGCAAAAAACGCCAAACAACTTATTAACCTAAACAAACCCCTAGAATTTGCTAACTTCACTTATTGATTCGAATTGTTTTTTGCTTGACTTGCATTGGCATTGTCATATTCAAATAAATTCATTATAAATTCGTCTTTTTGTAGTTTTTCAAAAATCCGGAATGCGGACCGAAATCCTGGTTTTGAAATTTCCGGATTCCGGAATTTGGATTTTTTATAATCCGATCCGGAATCCGTCCGGGACTCGAACGCCCAAACCGAATTAAAATGCTCATAATTGAATTTCGACCCTAGTAGCGAATACCCCCTCCCCAACGATTTTCACCTTTTTTACTTAAGTAAAAAGTACCCAAATTTATATCCCAGACCCAGAAAACGTGCGTAACACAGTTATTAGTCACAACTTCCGTACAACTTTCGTCCCCCAAGCCTAAGAGATAAGCCTAAACTTGTTGTTTGAAAGGTAGTTACATCAATTTTTAAAAGGTCGGATTCTTGGAGGGGGGGGGTGGTTATTCAATACTAGCGTCGAATTTTCTATACGAAAAAATTTGTATGTTTTCGAGAAAAAAAAGAACTTTTTTTGAAAAAATGGATATTTTAGGGTGCATGAGATACACCGGCCGACCAAGCCGGGTCGCGGGCCGAGAGATTAAAGTTGGGCCGGCCCGCTCCCAGCCCTGGTAACCACCCTTTAGAACAACAATTTTAGGCTTAGCACTTAGGCTCGCGGAGAGGTCAGCGTGCGGAAATTGTGACTAATTAATGTCTTACGTACTTTGGTACTTCTTCCGCTGAAGGGACAAAACTCAATTTTTTATTTTCATTTTTCGTTCGTTTTTTTTAAGTTATTTTTTCTTATTCACTTTTTCTTATGGTTGTTTCTGTAATCTCATTCTGTTATTTTCAGATGGTTCTGACTTTGTTTGGCGTAAAAAATTTAATGGACCAGATATTATGTTCCATTTATGGTCCCAGATTGCTGAATTGTATAAAATTTGAGTGTTTAATAAAATTGAGTTTTGTCCCCCCAACGGAAGAAGTACCGTACTTTTTCTGGGGTCTGGGACATGGCTATAGATAAAAACAGCGCCAGAAAAACAGCGCCGCAAAAACAGCGCCAGAAAAAACAGCGCCGCAAAAACAGCGCCGGAAAAACAGCGCCGGAAAAAACAGCGCCGGAAAAACAGCGCCGCCAAAACAGCGCCAGGGAAAATTTACCAATCAAGGGATTTGATGAAGTGTGAGGAGTCAAATTGGCCAGGACAAGCTCAGCACCCAGTTTGTAGTACTTAGATAGTAGTACTCACTTAGCGGTACCCAGACAGAGTTATTTAGGTAGCAGTCTAAATTAGTTGTTTGCAGGTAGTGGTATTCACTTGATGGTGCCCATGTAGTGTTCTCCCGGTAGTCATATCTAGGTGATGGTACCGAGGTGGTGATGTCCAGGTAGAGGTACTCAAGCAGTGGTACCCAAGCGATTAATTCTCAGCGGTGGATTAGGTTACTTGAGAAAGTGAATTAGACCAGGTTTACGAGTTGATCCGATCATCTTGAATCCTGAGAAAAAGCATAACAATTTCGCATGTATTCTTGTTTTTAAGGCAATCACTAAGCATGGTCATCCAATCAAACAAAGGAAAGCCAATGGCTAACTGTGGGGGACATTTGATGTGTCGTAATAAGCCAAGTGCGGATGGCACTAAGCAGTACTGGAGATGCGCAACAACAGGATGTCAAGGAACAGCTGAATCGGCATTCGGATCCACAATCGATTTGCTTCCGCGGATCAATCACAATCCGATGACGTGTGTGCCGAGCCCAACAGCCATCATGGTAGGAATATTTCAGATTTTAGGATTTATATTAGTCTTATACTGGGAATTAAGATCAAGAAGAGAATGGGCATAGTGAAGCAGGTAACCACCGCCAACCCCGTGCTTTCATCGCATCAGATCGTCACCAACGCAAAGGAAGGTTTAAGCATGGAGGAGATCGAAGCTTTTCCTGAGGTATTTATTGCAATGTCTACTTCGTGGATCGCTTTTTTAAATACTTTTAGGACTCCAACATTAAGAGGAGAGTTACAAATGCACGCAGACCAATAGGAGCTGCCGAAGCGGATTTGGAGCCGGCTGTTATGGTTTTGAGCGAAGATTTGAAGACCACTGCCAATGGAGGTTGGTTTAGATTAACTCAGGGGGCTGAAGCAGATGGCTAAAAGTTTAGAGAGGTTTTTGTTGAACGATTCACGTAACGATCATCCTGAAAAGCCCGTCATTCTCATCTATGCTTCTGAGTACGGTCTAAATCTGTTAAGAGAAAATCGCAAATGGAGCGGAGATGGCACTTTTTCTCCTTTCCGAAGCAATTCAAGCAGCTGTACACTCTCAATATTTTTAAAGAGCATTCTAGTTTGCCGACTGTCTTCTTTCTGTTACCAGGTTAAAAACTTGTAAAGATAGTGAATAAGATAACTTAGAAACTTTAGGAAAATTCCGAAGAAATTTACAAGAGAGCTTTTGACGCATTTACCCGCTTGTGCCAAGATCTTTACCCAGATATGTTATGGCAGGTACTCTATTAGTGTTTTATGATTTTGTGATCTGATAAAATAATTGGCTTTTTTAGATTTCGAGCTGGCCCCGGTCAATGTATTAAAGCGAAGATTCTTACCTATGGTGGTCAAGTTTGTCTCTTCCACTATTCGCAAAGCCTTTTCAAGAATTTCCAGAAGTTAGGACTTGTAGAGCTGTATCAGAATTCTGAGGTGAAGCCTGGCTCCGCAGTTTCAATGCGCTTGCATTCTTGCCAGATTACGAAGTGGAAGATGGGTTCAATGATCTGATTGCGAGAGGAGAAAATATGATTGCCTCTGGAGCTGTTCCACAAGCCAAAGTTGCGGATTTGACGCGTACATCACTTTCTTATTGGTTAATTACTGTGCTAGTTTCATTTAGGATATCTCAAATACATTGAAAGAACTTTGACTTTGATAACCTCAAAGTTGATGCTCTCTTCCTGTCAAGAGCTGGAATCATTTCCTTTCGGTACGCAATGGGACTGCTAGGACCAACAACGCCGTTGAAGGCTGGCACCATACATTCAACAAGAAATTCGCAAAGAATAATCTGTCGCTAAGCCATTTCATCATCAGACTGAAAGAGGAGGAAGATAGTACTCGCCAAATGGACATCACGTGTTTTTTATTTGTTTTTTACTCATCTGTATTTGAAGCTTCTAGACATGATGCAAATCCTCTCGATGTATTAAAACGCTAGAAGTCAAAAGGTGGTCAAAGCTGAGCTTCAAATTAAAACTTTGGTGGATTGATATGCTGCTGTTAATGTGCTTCTGCGAAACACCACTAACCGTGTCAAGTTCCTTCGCCATCTTCAGCTCCACACGGCCAAGTTTTACAACCAGGATACTAGCAACGAGGTTGAAACGATGGATGAATACGTGGATTGAAAAATTTGTCCATCATTTACTGTTATTGGTGTTACCTTTACTCGAATAAAAGTATTTTTTAGCTGTTTTTGCCCCTGTGTGAAAATTTTTATGCGGACATCTAACCCCAGCTTGCAAATTTAGGTGCTTTTAAAGACCCAAATTAAAAGAAACAGGTAAAGTAGATCGGAAATATCAAATTTGACATTATATATGTGGCGCTGTTTTTTCCGGCGCTGTTTTTTCTGGCGCTGTTTTGGCGGCGCTGTTTTTTGGAGCTGTTTTTGTGGCGCTGTTTTGTGGCGCTGTTTTTTCGGCGCTGCTTTACCATAACCTGGACATGATATGTATTTGGGTACTCTTTATTTTTGAATTTTAAAAGGAAAAATTATAGGGGGGGGGTGTATTTACTACTAGGGTCTTATTTTTTCAAGTTTTACTAATCTAAAAAAACATTTATAGGCGAAAATAAGCGACTAGAAGAGAATGTGAGTGAAATGATTCTGGCTGAAACAGCCAGTGGAAGTACAAGCCGACAATTTCCGGAGCAAGAATGGTATAAAATAGGTATTTTTAATATTTCATTATCAGTATCACCTAAGCCATAACAATTTAGACAACTACTTTTCATGTACAAACGATGAATCATTTGACAAAGCCATAACAAATCTGAGCTTAAAGTTGCTTGTAATCTACTACACCTATTTAAAAAAGATGCATAGTAAAGCAGACAAGGCTGCTATAAACAGAAATATGCTTGCAGTTAAAATGCACTTTTACCACATATCGAAAAAGTAGCTAAGGCGTATTACCACGATACATTCAACCTAAAATTGAACTTTACGATAACAGCTGGTTGATTTTTGTATTATCAACTATGATAATTATAAAAAAAGTTTTTAGAAATGTTTGAAACT
Source organism: Ditylenchus dipsaci (assembly GCA_004194705.1). NCBI lineage: Eukaryota > Metazoa > Nematoda > Chromadorea > Rhabditida > Anguinidae > Ditylenchus > Ditylenchus dipsaci. Next base: position 85,998 of record SADC01000392.1, read on the forward strand.
CACTCACAAAAGATCCTAGGTCAAACAATAGCTTATGTATTTATCAAAAAAATGTACAGTAAGTCTTTAGCCAAGAATTAGTAATCAAAACGTTTTTAAACTGATTTTTTGTAGAATTGAAGGATAGGGGAGGGCTGTAAAATGTTATGGCTTGTTCACATTGTTCCAGTTAGAGTTAGAGGTCGAGCTTGAAAATGTTCAAGGATATAGTTTAGATAGCTCAGAATCTCACCCAGAGTGGTTAAAGGTTAGTAAAGTTATTTTTGGGTTTTTGCCGTTTTTGCCGTTGTGTACAAGTGTGCACGGGCTCCACCCTGACCAGTAAGTTAGTAAGCTGATTTGTTCGCTCAAAATATTACTTTACATAGGAGTCAAACCAAAGTGTTTGAACTCTTTTTTTCAAGCTCAAAACGTTCAAAATAAGAAAAATAGAAGGGTAAAAAACTTTGTAGTAAGAAAATTTTCAGCCGGTTTGGTATACGGTTCTTGCCTAAAATCGCTCGAAAGCATCTTTTTCACCTTTTCAACAGCTAGTTTGCCAAGTTCAATGCATGAACACCTTCCAATTCAACCTCTAACTCTAACTCGAGGTACATGAACACCCTCGAGTTAAGTTCGGATCATAGGTGTTCATGTAGCCAAAACCCGATCTCTAACTCGCACAACGTGAACAAGCCATTACAAATCCGATGTGTGTCTTGTGACATGAATTTCTCTAATTTTTCTTTTGCTGCGCAAGCCATTGGTTCTGACACCGGATTTGTGTTCAGCATATTAATGTTCAGCATAATTAAGTATGTGACCCCTATTTAAGGTTATTTCAAGCTGGAAAAAGCTGAAATGTTAATTTTATGGACAAAACTGTGCTATTGATCGAATACTGCTATTAAATCAATGACGTCGTTTATGTGTAGAATAGGCTGATAACATAGTTCTGAACGTGTATTTGTAGTCACTGAGCAATTTATGAGGGCGATTTCTTGTAATAAGAAGTGAAAAAATAGCGAAATTTGAACGGGTTCCCGAAATTTTTTTAGTTTAGTCCGCCCGAAATCCCGTGCGAAAGGCCAGCTGCGGTCTCTACTTTTTATAAGCATTTAATTACCGTATTTCTTCTAATAACACGCGTTTTTCAACTCTCACTAGGATTTTGCTCAACTTTGAGACCTATATCTCAGCTCAAAATCAATGTGTTGCAGAGCTGTTTACTGCGTTTTTCAACTCTCACTAGGATTACCGACTCTACCTTTTTTTAGATGTTAACCCAAAAATCTCGAGATCGACCTCAAATTTTCCGATTTCCAGGGATCCAAAATACAACTCACCCCGGTGAGCTATTAGAGCAAATACGGTATTCTAGCTATCCGCAAAATCCTATGTGACACTAGGGTTTTGGGAGGCGAGTGTTGGTTATATGAGACTGGCGATATAACGCTTTAAATATTTTCATAAAAATGATATAACACAACGTAACATAAAAAACAATTGTCAGATAACCCATCAAAATATTTTAGGAGAGCTTTTACAAAATCAAAATAATAAAAGGACAGGTAGGACTGAACTTGAAATCCAGCAGAGGCAGAAGTGATTAAACGTGAAGTGCTGGAGAGAGCAGAAAGGGCTAAACGTGTTGCAATTGATATGCTTGGTCCAAATACAAATTTTGGATAAAATTAATGTACTAAATCAAGAAACAGGTTAGCATAGAAATTAAAACTTTTTTGAGATTTTGGTTCTACTGCAGAGTCCGTTGCCAAAAAACAGCTTGGTCCCCCCTGTTGTTTTTTTGTAAAAATTAGCTTGGTCCCCCTGTTGTTTTTATGATAAAAAATGTTTTCATTTTGAACAACAGGGGGGACCAAGCTGTTTTTGGCAACGGACTCTGCAGTAGAACCGAAATTGTTCTTCTGAAAAGAGTCAAATTTTTTACAATATTTCCTCACAAAAAGTTTTTTTTTGAAAAGTGACATTTTAAATGTCGCTTCGAGCTATATTTTTTGGCAACTACATAAAAACCACGCATGATTAAAAACTAAATTAGTGAGATCAATATCGAAACTAAAAACAATCTTACAAAAATGCTCTAAAAATTGAGACACAATAGGAAATTGTACAAAATAGGGTCGCTGAAATTCCTAGGAATATTTAAATCTTCCGGGAACATTTGAAATATATTCAGAAAACAATTCTAAGGTCGAAGAACAAAGCTATAAATTAGGGTAGCTGAAATATTCTCGGGAATATGCGCGAATTTTGCGAGAATACTCTCATAAATTTTGCGCGTGACTAAAAATAAAACATAATCTTTTTAATAGATAAATTTATTTGAAAAAGCTAAAATCGGCTGTATAGCAGGAGCTGACGGCTAGGTGATATTTGCGCCAAAAGTTATTTGCCGAAAACGTCATTTGCGCCATCGTTTTCCTTTATATCTCACTTTTTTTTATTTTGTATTCTGTTTCTCGTTATATAAACGATTGAATTAGATTACATTTGGTCAGAAATTCATGTCATTTCGGCAAAAAAAACAGAACAGTGAGGAACAGAAGACGAAATAAAAAAGCGAGATATCAAGGGAATCGATGGCGCAAATGACGTTTTGTCAAAAAGTACGTTTTGCAAATAAATTTTGGCGCAAATATCACCTAGCCGAGCTGACTGCATAGCAAGAGTTGACTGTAAGTCAACGTCGATATAAAGCCTCTTTGGGACCGTCCATGGGAGTCGTTTAGTCGAGGTTTAGGCTCTAGGTAAATTCGCCAACAGTAAATTCGCCAACAATTGTTAAAGTTTACATGTTCGAATCCTAGTGGTGACCAACTTTATTATTTTTCCTAAATGGCTTTCAAATGACAGGAAGCTTCAGGGTGGGTAGCAAAACCACCTGGTACCTTTTCTAAACAGGTATCCACTTCCGAATAAATGATAATCGAGGCTACGAGGGATCTGGCAGAAACGAGATGTGGCGGAACGAGATGGTCCATTTCAGGTCCATCCCCAGCTGGTCCATTTCGATGGTATCAATGCATTTTCACTAGTTAGGATCTATTTGAATTATTCAAATCCAATTTGAACCGCTCGATATACCCTCAGTGATCCAGGTCCATCCTCAATGGTCCTAATCAACCTTCATGTTGTTGTACTTGGCCAAGGGGTTGGCCGCTTCACGGCCAAGACCAGCACACTCCACATTGCAAGGGATAATGGAACATATATTACATCCACTACGGTGAAATAATCAACATTAGATACGTGTACTGCAATAAGCAACCTATAAAAAAGGAGTTGGGAAGATATTTGTGGGAAGATATCTATCGAGTACCCTGAAAATAGATCTAATTTGGATCAGTAAGATTCTGGATGTAAATACTTGTTTGGAAAAGGTCCCAGGTAGTTTTTCTACCCAGCTTGAGGCTTCATAGTCCTTTAAAAAAATTTTGAAGCCAAGAAAAAATATTTGCCACTAGGATTGTAACCTGTAACCTTGAAAAATTGTCGGCGAATTTACCTGTTCCCGAATTAACCTTCGCCGAGGTTTTATTATCCGTCAATGAGTATCGACTTTTCAACTCATCAACCCCCCCCCCCCCCCCAAATCAACTTTTTAAAGTGTTTTAAAACTACCTATATCGACTCAAAATTGCCTAAGGAGTTCAAAAAGACATTATTTTTGAGTTCTGGTCAATAAAAAATTGAGTTTTCAACATTTCTAAATTTTAACTTTTTACCTGTTTTACCATGTTTATCAACATGGGACTTGGCAAAAAGAGTCTCTTTAGGCATTTTTGATCAAGAATCTCGCTCAGAATTATGTCTAAGGTATGTGGTGTGCGCATCTCTAACTCTCAAGCTCCCTGTGCCCACGAAGGGGGTGCAGGGAGCTTGGAGATAAGATGTGCACACTGGGAATATTTCAAGAAATGTTTTTATGCAGCAATAAGCCTTCTCTAAATAGCCCGCATACCCAAACTTCTCTCATTTCGCTAGTAGGGTCGGAATTTTCATTTCAAAAAGAAAGGTGATGCAAAAAATATTTAAAGCCTTTTCGGAGTAAAAAAGTGTCCCCCTTCAATTCAAATTTTGGAAATGTCGCTACGTTCAGAAATTATGTTCCTTTAAAAAAAACATAGTAAATACTTTATTTAGCAAAGTCAGACGCTGAAGTGGAAAGAGTTTTAAAATATTTTGAAGGGACACAAAGGTTGCAGAATCTCAAACAGGTTAGTTTGATTAACCGACAAAGTGTGGGTACAGCAGGGTTGCCAGATTTTCTTAAAACAATAAGGAAGTTTGCTCAAAATAAGGAGATTTCAGGGTATTTTGGCAAAAATGTGCAATTTTATCTAGTGCTTATTGCTCTTTTGGTGCTAAAAATAAGATTTTGACTGAAATTTTCAAAAAAAAAAAGATTTGAAATCTCAAAATAAGGACAAATCTTACAAATAAGGACGTCTGGCAACCAGTGATGTATAAATCTCCGGCTCTAGCTCTGGCTCTGCTCCGGCTCTGGCTCCAAGCAGGAGCCAGAGCCGGAGCAAATTTTTCAAAATCAAGAGCCCGGAGCCAGAGCCGGAGCGAATTTTTTCAAATCGAAATCTCGGAGCCAAATCCAGAGAGAATTTTTTCAAACGAAAATCTCAGAGCTGAATCCGGAGCAAATTTTCTTAAATAAAGAGCTCGGAGCCATATTCAGAGAAAATTTAAATCATATATTCATATTTTATATGCGCATAACGAGTATATACGTATAATTTGTGGCTCCAGCTTTCGCTCGGAGCAAGACCCGGAGCAAATTTTTCCAAGTTGAGAGCCCGGAGCAAAGCAGTAGCGAATTTTTTTGAACTAAGATTTCAGAGCCGAAAAATCGCAAAATACATCACCGCTGACAACCCTGGGGTATAGGGATAGGGAATTTATTTTTACTGCCTTAACCAATATTGTGGTGAAGTTCCGTTCATAGCTTACATTGCGAACGGTTCAGTAGCCAGCTTTAATAGAGCTACCTTTTGGTATACGAACTTTTTTGATAATTCACGGGTGGATTCATCCCATATGACACATTGAGAAACATTGCCAAAAATTACTTTTTGAAAATTTTCCGTTCAAAGAAAATACGATTTACAAATAAACACCATCTTTCGTTGCGGAGTTAACTGCCGTATTTAAAGTACTTTTTTCAGAAGCTCAATTATGGTATCAATTAGGTAACAAATGATTGAAAAAGCATTCGGATTAACTAATGTTTTTGAGCGGACTACTCGGTGACTGCAAACGAAGCATACAATGGAATTGTTAGAAAAGCTCTTTTTAGAGTACTTGCTTCGTATGTTAGCACGTTGGTGAGCTTTAAAATGATATGGGATAAAATATTGGGTTATGGATTAAATATTGCGGCATTATCAAAAGGTTGTAATTTTTCCGACCCTGAAATTGTACCTTTTCTGCCCAAAAGGGTCTTTTCCGCCCCAAATTTGAAAAGCCCTTTTTATCGGTGATTATTTCACCTTTTACAATCATCTTGTAGCTCTGGATCTCAGCTTTTGTAGAAGCCATTGACTGAATTAGAAAGGCTAAAAAAGTTGGAGAAAACAGTTTTTAAATAAAGCCAACTTTTTAAAAAATTCGGTCCATTCAAAGACCTATCCTTGAAAATTTCTGAAACTTCATTTTATCTGGTAAAAACTAGTTAGACAACTGAGATTCATAGCTACAAGATGATTAAAAATATATATAAATTGATCAGAAAATCACTTAAAACAAAGTTTTTTTTCAATTTTGGGGCAAGAAAAGAGCCTTTGAGGCATAAAAAGGGTTATTTTGGGTCGAGAAGTATTTCAACCATATTTTCAAAATAATTTTTTATAAACATGTTCAAATCATTTTTGATTTGTCATACACATTCTGTAGCCCTTTGCTTGGCCGTTATAACAAGCTAACATTTGTTTATAGGTAATTTAAAAGGGTGTAAGTGCTTGAAAAAAATAAGGTGGAAAACGGCAGCTTAGAGTGGTACATTCATCTTTCAACTGGTCAAAAGTTTTATTCAGGATTTGCCACTTCAGCAGCTTTCCACCTAAGTTGTAGCGCAGCTACTGAGCTACAAAACCTACTTCACAGAACAACTTTTAAAAATCTAAATGTTGAGATATGGCTTTTTGGAAAAAAACAATTTTTTGAAAAAATGACCGAAATCCGAGAAAGTTGGATAAACTTAAATTTTGGTCATTTTTTCGATTATTTTCAAAAGGCCATATTTCAATACTCAGATTTCAAAAGAAATTCTGTAAGATAAATCTTGTAGCTTTTGAAGTGCGCTAAACAACAGTATTGAGATGTTGCTGAAGCGCTTAATACTGAATCAAGCTTTTGACCAGTTAAAACATAAATGTAAAACCTTAAAGGGGCATGCCCATGTCCGACACGGAGAAAAGACGGGGGACCAACACTTTTTTCTTCTCGATAAAGTTTTACATGCTTGTTGACCCAGAATTTTTAAGTTTTGTGCCTATTTTTAAAAGTAGTACAGGGTGTCCCACAAAAACTGGTGCGAAAAAAAATTCGTCCAAGGTTTCCCCTCCCCGTCGGGATTGGGCCTTTCCGTGTTTAACGTCTCTTGGACGATGTTGAAAGATAGGAAACATTGGAACATTCTGAAACACATGGAAATGACAAGAAATGCGACAAAAAGAATTATAAAAAATGAACGAAAATTCAAAATTGCACCAGTTTTTGTGGGACACCCTGTATATGGTTTTTGATATTAGATTTGATGCAAAACGAGTAAAAAAATGGAAGGATTTAAAAAGTTTTTGCTGGTAACTTTTTGCATTAACTTTTAGCAACGCACGGCATGCCCCTTTAAACTGTTCATTTTTCAGCTTATTACTTTCAAACACTTACAGTATTTTCACTATGAAACCCCATGGGGATTTATTTTCAACCCTTCAAAAATGTTGAAATTCTAAATCAAAAATGACCTTAACTCTGAAATCCTAGTCAAAAAAATGAGGGTGGGGGTTATTAGAGAGTGCGGGATTAATAGAGAATATACCCTTTATCTTCGTCATTAATAAATAAATGATGGCTCGTTGCAAAGGCCAGGAAAAGTGCCATTGAATGGTGTTTGACGTTTCAAAAATGATGAAAACGCGGTGCAGTCAACTCCCGATTTAATGTACACCCGATTTAGTGTACACCTAGAGCCGGTCCCCAGGGTGTACACTAAATCGGGAGTTGACTGTTTTAAGAAACCATTTTCAAAAATGCCGCAATAATTATTCACCAAACCAATAAAACAAACCCTTTCAGATAAAGACAACCAAATTGTCAACAACAAAAAAGTGCAAAAGCGCAAAAAAGATTTGATACATTTAGCCACAGGTCTTGTCAGAGATCACTATGGAAAAAGCGGTTATTTATAATTTTTCAAAATTCTAAATAGTTTTTGGTTTAAGATTTTCGACATTTCAAGATGCTTTAAGGAACAGCTGTATTTCGGACATGGTTGGAAAAATAAATAAAGAAAACGGTTTTGTTTAATTTTTAAAACTTTTAATACTTTATGTATTTTAAGATATCATGCAAGACGAAAAATTAAAATTCACAATAGAGAGAGAAAAATACATGCTACAGTTTGAGCTAACCAACTACCGTAAGATTTTTTTCTTCAAAACCGACGCCGCCACTCCACAATGCGTTTTTTTTAAATAAAACATGCCATTTTTCAATTTTTTTTAGCGAATCCGTTAATTGACCGACTTTGACCCCTCGATCACATAGGCGAGCCGAAGTCATGTTTTCTCAACCTTTTGGTGATAAGAGGGAATTTTTTCTATACTTTTTGTCACTCTTTATATACCAAACTAAAGCTTAGATTCCAAGCTATCTTCCACATCGAAAATTATTTCGTTGATGTAACAAAATATATTCAACAGCACAAAGTTAGAGGCTGGTCGAGGTCCAGGTCGAGGTACCTCGACCTGGACCTCGACTGCCCTAGACATCACATTTACTTTTGTCACGATAATGAAATAATTTTCAATGTGGAAGATAGCTTAGAATCTAAGCTTTCGTTTGGTATATGAAGAATGACAAAAGTATAGAAAAGTTTCTCTCTGATCGCCAAAAAGGTTGAGAAAACACGACCTCGACTCGCCTATGTGAGCACCCGGTGACTTTGTCGAAAGAGTGCTATTAAACTTTTTGAATTAATGATACATGATATCGTTTAAAAAAGCTTAATTGACCACGGCGCCGTAGTCAATTGTTAAAAACCACAAAAACACACTACAGTGAAACATCATCGATTGCTTTAAAGCTCCAGCAAAAATCATATAATACTAAAGAGTTTTGAACAGGAATAATGACGCTACTCGTTTTTACGGTATTAGCTTGCAAGGGGCATAAAGGGGACCATCGACACTTTTATCGTTTTTATATTTATGAATAATTGTTAATTAATCGCAGAACTGAAAATTTCAGAGCGATCGAATTCGAACCAGCGCCGACAAATAGCTTTCGTGTCGATAAAAATTCCATTTTTTGCACGAAATTTTGAAATTTGAAAGTAAAAGAGTTTCACATACAATCTAAACTATTTTCAAGTCCTTCGAAAAAATAGGCAGATGCCCCTCTCAAAGCGCGTTATTCCGACTCTTTTTTAACGAAAGCTGACATTCTGGGGTAACTTACCCACAAAAACCATTTCCCCCTCTATGACCCATTTTTGGCCTTTGAAGTCAAAAAAGCTTACCCACCCATACAAGCCAAATACTACATAAGATGACCAAGATGTTAACTTTGCTAATAAACATAAATTCTAGCTAGCAACGACGAGGAAGCAGACCAGCTGTTATCAGCACTGAGAACAAAAAGAGAGACTCTAAGTAAGTGTTCAATAAAAACTTACTTAAAGGACCATACTTGTTGATGATAATGAGAATTTGACAAATTCAAATGCGCGCGGGACACTTTTTTTCACTCCAAAAATACTTTTTGAATTATGTACTGTTGGTATATAAAGATAAAAAACAAAGTGTCATATAAGTGGTCTAGTGGTGCAGTGGTATCGCTGAGCGGAAAAAAATAAAGGATGAGAAAGATCTCAGGTTCGATTCCCGTGTCTGCCCTGCTATTTTTGATCATTCATGTTGATCCACGATAAATAATTTGAAAAATAATTTCATAATAAAAAAAAGTGTCCCGCGCGTTTGAATTGGCCAAATTCCCATTGTCATCAACAAGTATGGTCCTTTAATGCGGATGAGCATACTCACACAGGGACCAGCAGTTTTTTTCTTTTATTCTTGGCGCAAATAGAAGTTTTTATGGCGCAGATTGACTAGTTCTTGGCGTAAATTTACGACATGAGCTAGTAAATCTGCGCCATAAAAAGTGTATTGAGCCGAAAAAAAGTTTATTTGCGCCAAATAATTTTGCGCCAAGGAAATGTAAATTTGCGCCATCGAAAATGATTACCCGTATAAAGTCAACAATATTAGATTTGATGCGAACAATTTAAAAAATTTGGGGTTCTTTTCGTAATTTTGAAATTTTGCCCCTTTAAACTTTTTTTTTAATATTTAGCGGTTAGCCAATGTTCCAGCCAATTTAAAATGTCTATTGGCTTGTTCACTTACTTGGAGTTCGAGTTCGGATTTTTGGCTACGTGAACACTTTTGATCCGAACTCAAAGTTGAACTTGAACTAGAACACGAACTCGAAGGTGTTTACGTACTTCAAGTTCTAGTTTGAAGTTAAAGGTGTTCATGTGTATAACTTGGACCCTTTCTTCAGTAAATCCCCCCGAAACCAACTTTCATTGGCTTTCGACCATTTTGGGGTGAGATTCTGAGTGATCAAAGTTATATACATGAATACCTTCAAGTCGGACATCTCACTCGAACTCAAACTCGAAGTACGTGAACACATTCGAGTTCAAGTTCGAGTTCAGATTTTTCGACTACATGAACCCTTGGGCACTTATGCACTTCGGATAAGGTGGCGGCGCATTTTATATTGATTTGAAAAAATTGTTTAAACATCTGATAAGTAATTTTTTTTGCTCAGAATGATATTGAAGCTATTTTCTGACACTTTTCTAAATAAAAATCGATTTTTTTTGAGTAAAAAAAATTCAACCAAAATTTGAGTTTTTGCCTTGGGGACCAAGACGAATCAAGGTTTTGTCAATTTTGGTCAAAAATTTTTCCGCTAAAACGATTGGCAAATCAGAATCCTGACGATATTTGGGGCTATAGTACACTATAGCGAGCCGTCCCAGTTTGTTTAACATTAAAAGAAACATTTTATTTAGTCTTGGGATATGCAATGCTACAACCTCCTAATACCGTCATTTTCAGAAGTTGACAAGCATTTTTATCTCTTTAAATGATCAAAAATCAAACATCAGGGCTCAGCGCTTTATCAATATATTAGCACCATGTTTTAGCGTATTTTAAGAGCTACAAACCCATTTTACAGAATTATTTTTCAGAATAGCAGTGTTAATATATGGTTTTTTGGAAAAAAAAAACAAAAAATTTCCAAAGTGCAAAATGCCATAACGAATTTCTTTTAATAGCAGCTTATGCTATATAACCTAACTTCCAGTGGTCTTAAATGTATGTTTACGATTACTGTTTGAGCTGTGTAACAAAGCGCCCGCAAGGGATTTTAGACACTTTTGGCCTAGTGAACAATCCGTTTTTTTGCCTTGGTCCCACCTGTTGTTTTTTTGGTATAGTTTTGAATCAATATCTTCATAAACATCCACAATCTTCTTGACAGCCATTTTAGCTGTAATAAACAATCGTTTAGAAAAAAAAGGTTCAAAAATTTCAAAAAAATGATAAAAAAATTACTGGTACAAAACAATAAAAATCTTGAAAATTACATTTTTTAGTTTTCTAGTTTTCAATTATTATTTTTTAAATAACTTGATGTCAGATTAAGACTTAGATATTGAGTGAATTCTAAAAAGGTAGGAGTTTAATAAAAAATTAGTTTTTAGTTTTGGCAATGAAGCTACGCGAAAGAATACTGTTCCATATAAAGGCAATCTACAATAGCATTTTACCTTATAATTCGTCTAGAGATAGAAGTTAGTCTTTAATATATAAAATGATTTATTTAAAAATGCCCTTGAAATATATTAAGGACTTTTCGAAGAAAGAAAAGCCAGCAAGACGAAAATATTGATAGTGTATTCAGCCAATTTAACTATGACTTGGCCTCCAACAGTAAGTATTTTTATCCTTCAAGTATCCTTCAAGCCATTTTTGCTTTACTTTAGGACGGTGGGTATTTTGACTAGGAAATGGAATTTTGCGACCTTAAGTAAATTTAATTTTTATTTTTAACCTCTAATTTTTTTACCCTTATCGATATCACCATGAATCCACCCGACGAAAACACATCAAATCGAAATTTCGAAAAAAAAAAAATTCGAAAAAAAATTGTCCTGGTCCAATTCAGGAGAGTTCTGGTAATTTTTGGAACTGTTTTAAAACTCACGTTTTTATTGGTGCTCTAGTGAACATGATTATATGAAAATTTGAACTCGAAATGACACTAGAAAGCAGGGCTACATTTTGAGTAAAAGGATGTATATGACAGTGCCTGTAAATTTGCGAAAAAACAAAAGTTATTAAACAGCTACAAAAATTTCCCAAAAGCCTCGACTTTTTTATAATTTTTTTTTTTTTCGCGAATTTTGCAGGAACAGTCATCTACAACCTTATACTCAAAATTTAGCCCTACTTTCTTGCGTCCTTTTGAGTATAGGCTTGTTCATAACCATGTACACTAGAAAACCGATAAAAATGTAAGTTCTGACACAATCCGAAAAGTACCGTTACGCCCCCTGAATTAGACAAGGCGGTGCAACAGAACCTTTGCCTCCCACTGGCCTTCAAATTTTTTCAAAAAAAAAGTTTATTTCGAAACTTCGATCTGTAATTTTTTTCTTCCGCTGGATTCATGGTAATTTCGATTGGTGTGAAAAATAAGGGGCTTGAAATAAAAATCAAGTAAACCTAAGCTAGCGAAATCCCATTCTCTAGTCAAAAACCCCTAAAGTCTGTCCTCTTTTAAAGGGGAAAGCCATTTAGCTATTAAAAAAGTGGCCTCGGTGGCGCAGTGGGTAAACGGCCGAAATGGTGCGCAGGTTCGATCCCGCATGCGTGCACTTTACTTCTTTTGGCTTGTTTGACCGATATCTAGGGTAATTGGATTTTTTGACGCCAGATTCAGAATCAGTGATCTAAATTACCTCTATAAATGGCCAAACAAGCCAAAATAAATAGCGTGTTACGTGATTTTTTTTGAACATGCTTGGAATTTATGTCTCATGTATGTGTGTGCATCTCAACTTCAAGCCCTCTGCGTACTCTTTGAAGGGGCAGTTCTGTATTTTTTAAAGGGCATGCCCACTCTAATGGTGCTGGTGCTTGGGAATTTAATTTTTTCCTAATGATTAAACTTCTGTACGAATTTTTTAACTTGGTTTCTAACAAAAACAACGCTTAGATTTAAATTTTAGGTATGGTTTTGTTAGAAACCAAGTTAAATAATTCGTACAGAAGTCTAACACTTAGAGATAGAAAAACGCCACCCAGCGGGATTCCGGACGGGATTTTTCACCTAAATTGAGACCGGGAACGACTAATGAAGAGTTTGCGCACTCTTCATTAGTGACAACTTCCGTACGCTGGCTACCCGAAGCCTAAGGGCTAAGCCTAAACTTGTTGTTTGCAAGGGTAGTTACAGCAATTTTTATAAGGTCGGATTCTTGGACGGGGGGGGGGGGGTATTCGCTACTAGCGCCGAAAAATTTAATTTTTGCAAAATATGTGAAATCCTAGTGATTTATTAACTGGATGGACATGTTAAGTTCGTCAAAGAATCCCAAAGTGGCCTGAAAAGCATGGGAAATGACGGAGGGTCGCACTTGAGGGTTGGATATTAATAAAGTATAGGTTTGATGGTTCCTTACCTTCTTAACTGAAAATCCCGGTCTATAATTAAAAAAAACTGAAACCGGACCGCGGCCGGGATTTTCGAAATTGACCCGGCGGGATTCCGGGACGGGATTTTGGTAAATTTTTGTCCAACAGGACGGGGTCCCGGCCGGGACCCCGTCCTGTTTCTATCTCTAGTCTAAGTTAAAGACTTTTTTACCAGTACTTATTTTCGTTAAAAATATTCGTTTTGTCAAAACTCACTCTGTTTCAGAAATTAAAGGCAACAGCTTAGAAGAATTGAAAGTTGAATTAAAAAATAGAATGACCGACTGTATGAATAAAGAATGTACAGACGAAAAAAAAGACAAGTGACAAGGAAAATGATAGAACTGCAACTAGAAAAGAACATAGATGGACGTAAGTGCATTTTCATTAGAAAGCGTGATGATGCAGTAGAAACAAAGCATCTAAGCCTGAGCCAAAAATTGCGTAGATCGCTGTCCTAGTATATTTAAGAACAGGTATCTTCTCTGTTTTGTTCCTTTTTTTTCAGCCCTCGGTTTAAAATGCTGTTTTAATGCTTGAAACGTGTAGAAATCACGTTTTTAGACGTGGGAAGTCCATTTTTTAGAATTTTTTTTGACTAAATTTGGACTTTTTGCTTTGGGTGGACCAAGTTAAACCACCTGTGGAGGGTACCTGGATGCTCTTTCGAACCCAACATTTACATAGTTTTGTTAACTGGGGCTACTGCGTAAATAAACTCTGGTATGCATGCTTTTTCATGCATCCAGAGTCACTTTCGAGTGATTTGTGTCTAAGGTATGTGGGTGTGCGCATCTCAATCCCAAGCAAACAAGCCCCCTGCGCTCCCAAAGAAAAAACATGCTTTTGAGCCATTTTGGAAGGGCACTTGTTGTTTTTTGTATTGGTTTTTCATTTCATCATTTACTAATTTTATGCTGTAAGCTTTTCATGATGTAATGCTGTACTTAGTGGTCATGGCAGACAAAATAACTTTTATGGGCTAGCCACAATGTAGTTAGGAAGTCAGATGTCGAACTGGGAGGTGAGAATTCGGAGCCTGACTCTAAGTTTTCTAATTATTCAGCACCATCATAAAACTACATTATAAAAAACTTACAGCATAAATTTAGTGAATAAAATGTAACATCAAGACAAAAAACAACAATTTTTTTTCAATTACTATTTCAAATTTCGTTCTAATTATTCAAATTCTTCAAATTTCAAATTCATTCTGCGTTGGGTGAGTTTTCGAACGAGTGTATGTCATCATATTTCCACTGAGTGTGAACTGTTTTAAAAAGTGTACTTGTTTTTCTGAGTGCCCATATTCGGCAGTCCACAGCTCGGCGAATTTGCAAAAAAATGCGACCGAATTTGATGCTATCCTACTTAGCACCTGTTAGGCTTGTGTTTAAGACTAAGGTTGTATAATTCTCCAAAAAAATAAAAATCGGAGAATTCTCCGAGAATTCTCTCGAGTATATGGAGGATTTAATAAGGAAAACTGGAAATTCCGGAGAATTGTACAACCCTATTTAAGACCAACACTCACTTGCCGATTTTTCAAGGGTCGAGATGGTATTAATAAAAGGACAAAATTACAAAACTTTTCTTTTAAACTCCCAGGTAATCGGCCAGGTGATATCAGTAAAGAACAATATGATCCAGCGAAATAACACTTGTCAAAAGCAAAAATAGGCAGCCGACGGCTGACAAATCAAAACGTCAAAACTACATTTTTGAAAATATCGTTTTTTATGACGCGACCGATTCACCAACAAAATACTTGCCAACGTAAATACTTTTCAACGGCGAACCTTGCCAACGCAAAAACTCGCCAATGAAAGATTCGATGCTACCCGTTAATAAGCCCCCCCCCCAATATTTTCAGGTACCCCTAAAACCATACTTTTTTTAAAAAATGCTGAAATTAGTACGGGTTGTCTCTCAGCCTAAGGCCTCAAGCCTGACGGTTAACTCTAAGGTCTAAGCCTACAAATCAATGGGCAAAAGGGGCGGCAAAACCGAGTAGCGCCGAAAATTCGATTCAACGGCTCCTTATGGCCGGTCACAAGGAGGCCGTAAAATCGAATGTTTTTGGCGAGTTATGGCGTTGGCATAGTTGTGCGCCCGAAAAAATCGGCGCCGGGCGACGAGTAGCTTAAATAGAAAAACGTAGCTAGGCAATTTTTTTTAATTTTTTTCATTTTATTTGAACTGATAAGTTTATGTCATTACAATTTTATCTCTTTTTCAACCTATAATAAGAATTTAACGGAACTGGAGCTGTTTGAGTCATAAAAGCTAAAAAAACTGAATAAATCAGTCAAAACACAGTTTCAAAACAACCAAAAAAGGTTATTTCTATAATAAGAAAGATATAAAAACCACTGAAAAAAAAGAGGCGCCGACGCCCGACTACACAATTTTCAAAAAAGGCGCCGGTGCCCCTTTTGTTCAAAGTTTACCGGGCGCACACCGGCGCCAGTCCAAGTATGGGCGTTGGCGAGTCGGTATGTAAAACCCGAGCAGTTAGAATTGGATTTGTTTTAGCAAATTCGATTTGACTCAAAAATTATCTATTCCATTAACTAAGGCTTAGTCAAGCTTCGATTTCTGAAAGATAGTTTTGTAAATTTTTGTAAAAATGTTAAGTTACAGTCAAGAATGCTGGACTTTAACTTATCGTGTTCAACATAATAGACAAATAAAAATTTAGCTGAAGAAGACTTCTTTGAAGATGCTTTATTGACTAGTCAAAGAAAACTCAGAAAGGAGCTCTGTAATTTTTTCAATTTATTATAAGAGAATTTTCAATTTACATTATTTAAAGTGAAACCAGAAGAAGGGACTGTTACAGCTGGTAGCAAAAAGCCAAGTAATTTTATTTTTCACCTGCAGTTTATCCTTTTAAGGACAGTCTTTTAAATGTCCTAGAATTAAGGTGTACAGTTGAAACTCGATTTAACGAACCTCAAGGGACCGGCCAGTTCCCGCGTTCGAAACCTTTTGTACACCCATTTTTTCAAGCTTTTGCCGTTCTGTTTGACAGTCTGGTCCCAGATATTACAAAAATTGACCCTACTTGGATATACCCCCCCCCCCCCAAATCAACTTTTTTAAAAGTGTTTCCAAACACCTTATATCGACCTAAAATGGCTCAGAAGTTCAAAAAAGACATTATTTTTGAGTTCTGGTCAATAAAAAATCGAGTTTTGGGCACTTTTAAATTTTGACTTTTTACCTGTTTTACCATGTTTTGGTCACTGGAGCTGGGCAAAAATAGTCTCTAATGCATTTTTGTTCAAGAGTCTTGCTCGGAATTATGTCTAAGGTAAGTGAGTGGCGCATCTCTAACCAACCAAGCCTTCGGGCGCAGGGGGCTTGGTTGCTTGGTTGCTTGGGGTTGAGATGCGCACACCCACATACCTTAGACGCAAATCACTCGAAAGTGACTCTGGATGCATAAAAATGTATGCATACTAGAGTTTATTTATGCGGTAGGCCCCAGTCAACAAAACTATGTTCAACATCTTCCTTTTTGTTAGAAATTGGCACCTTTTTGGTCCATTTCCACCCAAATGCAGACCTAAATCCCTTTAAAAATGGTCAAAATGAGTGATTTTGGGTGGTCCCAAAACTCAGTTTTTTATTGACCAGAACTCAAAAATAATGCTTTTTGAACTCCTGAGGCCATTTTAGGTCGATATAGGGTGTTTGAAACACTTTGAAAAAGTTGATTAGGGGGGGGGGTATATCCAAGTAGCGCCCAAAAATTTCAATTTGAAATTCAAGCTGTTTCTGTAAAAAAATCGAAAATTCGATGAAAAACGGGTTTTTGTTAAATCGAAATTCGTTAAATCGAGTTTTTGCTTTTTTAGAGAAAGAAAATTTGTATTTCCGAAAAATGGTCGCCAAAATTAGAATCCTTGAATATTTGGGACAAGACTATCAAAACAGGACTAGCAAAATTAAAAAAAAATGGACGATACTTTTTTCTGCCCGCTTTTTAAGTTTATGTTAGAAAAGTTTTTTACTTCCCACTTTTGCTCGAAAGTGCCCGCTTTTGTATAAATATGCCGAAAAATCTGCTCCGGATTTGGTTCCGAGATTTTGATTAAAAAAATTTACTCCGGCTCTTGCTCCGAGCTCTGAGCCAGAGCCAGGGATTTGCACATCACTGGCTGAGAGCCCTGATTTTAAACCATCGTTTCACACACTTTATTTTATTGAAAAAACAAAAAAGAATGAATATGACCATTAATAACTTTGACCAGTATGATCAATAATTCGCAAAGCGAAAAACGTACGCTCTAGAATTCGAATTTTTTGTTTAAAACTAAATTATGTCTAGTTTCAGCCATTCTGAACCCGAAAAAATTCCAGAGATTCGATTAAATATTAACTGTAAAAATATATTAAAAGGGGGGTTCTTTAACGGTAACTAGGGTTGTCGATTGATTTGAATTTTCCGATTATCGAAATATCGTAAAATTTCCATTAACCGATTATTGCAATATCGAAAAAATCGAAAATTTCGATTTTCGGTCGCTTTCAATCGACAACCCTAACGGTAACTAAGCTGTATATACATTCCACTCTCGATTTAAACACACTCAGGGGACCGGTCAAAGTCCGTTCCCACCTTGGGTCCGACACCTTTTTAGCACGATTTTTAAATTTTTTGCCACTTCTGTTTTTACAGTTTGGTCCCAAACATCGCAAGGATTATGACTTTGCCGATCGTTTTTCAGAAATTCAAAATTTTTTATTCTAAAATAGCAAAAACTCGATTTAAGGAAGGAATCTTGAAAAATTCCTTCCTTAAATCGAGAGTGGACTGTATTATTGGTGATTTTTGAGAACAAGAAAAAGTTTCAACATCAACTACAACTGAAGCTAAACCAAGAGATACAAGTCCAACCACTATTAAATGTAAAAGCAGAAACAGGTAATTCTTAGCAAATTAAAGTTCAATATGAGTCTTTGAAACATTTTAGAAGACGGTGAAGCAAAGTTCTCTGCTCTAAGCAAGACTGATGCATCTGAACAAAATGAAATCTTTACAGGTACTGCAATCACATTAAGTTTTGGTTAGCGCAGTTTAATATAAAATATTAGATGATAATGAAGAACCGTTTATTCCGCCTAGCAAAAGTGGGTCTTATCCACTGAAACAAAAAGAAGGTGTTAAAGGTATATTAATTTCACTACCTTAGTTGGATACAGGGTGAATAAAAAACTCTACCATCTTTTCGTTGCTGTTTTTTTGTGAACAGTGTGTTCATACAGTCGACTCTCGATATAGTGACACTTTGAAGGAAAATTAGAAAAATTCACTCCGATATAGTGAACACACCGATATAGTGACATCTTGAGCTCCATGGGCGTACCCAGAAGGGGGTGGTGTTAGGGGGACACGTGCCCCCCCCCCCCCGTCAGATTTTTTCCTTATTGGTGCCCCTCCCGTCAGATTTTTCTCAAACGGTGTAGGTAAAATGGCCTCGAAAAATTTGAAAAACAATGTAGGTAAAATGGCCTAAAAATGACCTGGAAATTTTATGAGTTTTGACCTAATCGGCTTTCTGACCTACGATGGGACAAATTCCGAGCACTTTTGCGACACGAGTAGATTTTCTTCGTCAACCGGACAAATTCATGAGTTTTTCTAAAAACGCCTTATCCTGCCCTGACATGGGCATATTCGGAGCACTTCTGAAAGTGCTCTTAATGTGTACCATAATGGGGTGAATTAAGAGTACTTTTGGATCCCTAGTATTTTTGTCGCCTTCAGAGAAAATATGGGTCAAATTCTGACTCAGAAAAGATGTTATATTATGTTAACTTTCAATGACTCATTCTGAAGCCCTGAATCTTATCTACAAAAATGTATTAACATAATTTTTTCTCTGAATCAAGAAAAAAATTACAGCCAAAAAAACGTCAAGTCGCGCGACTCATTGTCAACGCACTTATGTTTTCGGTGAATATATTATATCGATACAAGGACACTCTCGACATAGTGACACCTGAGAGTCGGTGCCAGGGGGTGTCACTACATCGAGAGTCGACTGTATATATTTTTTGTGTTTCTTAACCTTAGGTAGCTCCAGGTAGCTTTATTGTCATCAAATTCCCTGGGGAAATCGATGAGACCAAGATACTCTCGCTATTCTATACTAGCACCAATATTTGCTGTAGGACAAAATATTTTCAAAATTTAAATTTTCATTACTCCGTCATTCGAGAGTATTTTAGCCCGAAAGTATTATGGCGAGAGTATTTTGGCCGAGAATAATATGGCCATTTTTGCCCGAGAGTATTTCGTCCGCAAGAGTATTTTGGCGCGAGAGTATTTTGGGCGTGTCCGCGATGGGGCAAAGGGCTTACATACACACAATTTTTTTTAAAAGGTTAGTTTTTCTGATAACACCTTGTAAGTACCGATAACCGTATTATACCTTTAAATTATGCGCTCTCTAATAAGTAGCTCCCACCAGACATGTGCACGGCCGGCCCGAGGCCGGACGGGCCTAGGTTTTACGGCCCGAGCAAATCTATGGGCCGGGACGGGCTCATAGATTTCCGCGGTGGTCGGGCCGGCCGGGCCTAAAACCGATCGGGCCGGGCCAGCCTGCCTCGGCCCGCCCAATAAATAGTTTTCAAAATCCTGGCTCTTCAAAATCCCCTCTTTTCGAAAATCCAATATTTTCAATATCCCGCAATTTTCAATCGTTTTCCACTTCTTTTCTTACTCATCTCCAATCACTCTCAGAAGCTAGCAGACGATGAAGGGGAGGATCCTTTGGTCTTGACTATGGAGAAAGGAGAAAGGACTATCTATGCGTCACACTTCATTTCTTCGATGAGCAATGGTGGTTATAATTTTCTGCCGCCTCCCCATTATTCGATGCTCGAAATATTTTAGGAACTTCCAAACATTTGTGCGGCAATGTTCAGATGTGGACGAGAAGCCAAGGATTAAAACCAAGTCTGGAGCCATTTGGTCGAGTCACTCCGTCGTTTCCTCATCTCTGATGACCTCCTCTCCCAACTCTACTGCATATCGATGAGGGCGCCACTTACGAAGGCTCTGAATGTTTTTTAACGGAAAGAGTATGTCGACAACCGGACATTTCTATAATTTCTGTAATTTTGTGCGCGGAACATTTCCATAATTATGCCATTTGTCCGCTTGAATTTGTCCGCGGACATTTTTCCATAAATATACCATATGTCCGTGGACATTTTTCATAATTATGCCATTTTCTGCGGACATTTAGCATAATTTGTGAATTTGTCCGCGGACATTAGCATAATTGTGCCATTTACTGAAAGGTTTCTGTTCTTTGACCCACAATACCACAGTTTTTAGTTAAATTGCTATGTCTAGTGATTTCTGAAAACGAAGAGTGGGTCAGCTTTCTGTTCGAGGAGCAAATTGAGCACAAGGAACAAGTCCTAGCGGAAAAATGCTAAGTTGGTCAAATGGGTACTGTTCGTCTTCCAAAGGGTAATTTTATGCTGTTTGTAGTCTATTTTTTGGTTTTCTTCAAGGAAAGCCGAAAATTCTCGATGTCATCTATTTGATCTGCCCAAAGAAGTCAAAACTCGGGTGGCAGTTACCGGCATTGCAAAGGAAAGAGGTTTTATCAAAACAAGATCAGCGTTATTTCTACTTGACTAAGGTTCACAGTCATGATGCGAAGAGAAATGACTTCGAGGTACTTTTGCTTTTTTCTTTTTCGCATATATTTTTTGTTCGAGATCCGACAAAGATTAAGCACAGATTTGTCGTCACTGAAGCTTCACCAATCACCAAAACAAAATCCATTCTACGCTCAATCAAGCATGGTGCTAGAAGATCTTTAGTTTCTGCTCTTCCGAAGGACGAGAGCCTATCGAGGCAAATAAGGCGCAAAAAGTACAAGGCATGACTGCTTATTATTATTTCTACGATTTCTTATGGGCGTTTTTCAAGATCAACGCAAGAACGGTTTGATTGCAAGAAAGTTCGCGATATGTACATTCCGTATGAGTCTCAGCTGACCGAAGATTCGCAACAGTTTCTAGTGTATGACTCTCGCAGTACTGAGCCAGGTAATAATTGCGTACATTCTTCATGCTGAAATGAATCTTAATTGCTAGATCTTTCGTGATAATGATATGGCGCTCACCATTCGACATCAGCTTTTGCAAAGGACAAGTCTGGTCGCTTTTGACGCAACATACGCCAAGACTCCACGTGGATTCTATCAGGTCAGTTATTTGCATGAATGAGTTAGATTTTAACTTAAATTGATTCGTTTTACAGTATTTCACTATACATGCGCACATTGATGGACAATTCTTGCCAGTAGCATTTTTGTGGATGTCGAACAAAAGTGAAGCCACATATGCGCGGGTTTTTCAAGAAATATTCTCCTTGCCTCGTGAGTGTTACAATGTTAAGATGTACTTGTCAGGTAAAAATAGTGCTTTAAGTTTCCTATACTTATAACTTTCATATAGATTTCGAGCGAGCTCTATCAAGTGTCATGTCTAACGTCTTTCCCGACGCCGAGCCAATCAAATGCGTGTTTCATCTCTCTCAATCGAATCGCAAATGGGCTTGTAAGCATGGTATGTCGAATTTCTACAAAAATGAGCATCTGATGTATTGGATCGTCCTTTTTTCAAAGCTAGCATATCTGCCTAAGCAAGATGTGATTCATGGATATCTTGCGTTAGTGGAGGCTTTTGCTGAACTGGTTAGGGAAGGAATTCCAACATCATTGGATTAAAGTCAAGCAGCAGGTTTGTTTTCACTCCATTATTACGTTGGTTTTACTACGACTTTATTTTCAAGCATTCATGGAGTATTTCCGCAAAACTTATCTGGTCCGGGGAATCGGTGCTCGAATTCGGCCCGCAGCTTATCCTATTCATGTGTGGAATGTTAATAAATCTATAAGAAGTCAGCTTCCGGCAACCAACAATGCAGTGGAATCGTGGAACAGAGAGTACAAGGCTCATTTCGCAGGAGAGGAAAGCCTGACAGAAGTAAATTCATACAGTTTCAAGTAGAGGAGGAAGAAGCTGTTCGACATGCAATCGAACGGTATTTCACTTGTATTGGTGGTTTAAAACGACTGATTTTTTAAGGCACGAAGACAATCCAGAAGAGGCCTTCAGATTGATACGTCCAAATCAACGTCAATCAGAGCAAATGATTCATGCATTGGTGATGGAGTGGGAAGAGAGCTCAGCAGAAACAGCTCAAAATAAGGAACAGCTGATGACATTTCTCCATTCTATTCAAGAAGCCCTTCGGTATGCGAAGGGTTCCACCCTGACCTAGATGACATAGAAGAAAGCGATGAAAGTGATTTCGAATTGGAACAATAAATGTAATTTGATTGTTGGACGTTGTTATTTAATTGAATAAAGTGAAAGGCTATTTGCTTCGTGCTGTGTATGTTACAAGATGGATAATTGACTTTTTGTTTATAGCAATTGCATGGTTATTGAACTATTGTAAAATAATCATAAAACATCGATAACTCGAATAATTACAGAAATATGGCGTAATTATGTTAAATGTCCGGGACAAATGCATAATTATGGAAAATGTCCACGGACATATGGTATAATTATGGAAAATGTCCGCGACAAATTCCACAAATATGTCATTTGTCCGCGGACAATTATGCACAAATTATGGAAAATGTCCGGTTGCCGAGTATGTCCTTTAAGTTTTTTGCCGAAATAAAATCTTACAGATTATTACAGATATTTATTGCATATGCCACCTCCGCCGCGACCGACACAATCGACGCGATGTTCTTGCCTGATGTGGAGAATAAGGAAGCCGGCTTGACTGATGAAGTGGATCGTTACTTGATGAAGAAGTTTTTGATGTCCCAGGGATCTAGGCCACTTTTGGAAGAACAATGCCGCCGGATTCTCTGAACTCACCAAGCTCGCCCTCAAGTTCCTCTGTATCCCGGAATTGACTGCTGAAGACGAGAGAATGTTAGCAAGTTGCGCCAGCTGGTGGAAGAGAGCCGTGAACGCCTATCTGCCGTATCTATTTCCTCAGTTGCATTGGAAAGTCTTTGATGGAGAGAGATATTGTGTTCGAGTGATATGGGAATAAAGATTTGATTGATATTCGAATGAAATGATTTTATATGACTTTTATTTTCTGTTCCCCACATTAGATGAAGAGCCAGGCTCTGCGGGCCAGCCCGGCCCAGGCCGGGCCGGGCTTCACTTTTGAAATTTCCCGCGGGCCGGGCCGGCTCAAGAACATTCGGCGGGCCGGGCCCTAAAATTTCCGGCCCGTGCACATGTCTGGCCCCACCTCGACTTTAAGCACTTTAAACTAACACGGAAAGGCACGACCATACTTGCACGCAACCAGAAATCAGCGGCGGCGGCTCTAAATTTCAGCGGCTGCGTCGAAAGCTTGTAAATTCAAAAAGTGACTACAAATATTTATTTAATATTAGAAGCAGGTTTTTGATTTTATTGGTCACATATTTCAGCAAATTCTTTACAAACAAGATTTTCGGGTGAACAGTGATATAGCAACAACAGTGCTGGCGGCATGGAAAAGCTAAGCGGCGGCGCCAGCGGCGGACACCCTATAAAATTCCACGGCAGCGTTGGCGGCAGTGGCGACCATTCTGAAAAATCTGCCGGCAGAGGCGACTGCACCGGCTTTCATTTTGAGAAATTTCGCCGCAAGGGCGCCCCTCAAAAGTAGAGATTTTAGCCGCCGCTCGTGCAAGTATGGGCAGGACCCGACCGTGGCTTATCAGAGAAGTTATATACCAAAAGGTAGCTCTATTAGAGCTGGGTACGAAGTCGTTCTTGAAATTGGCTACGGGTTTGATTGTTTCAAGATATTGAATTTTGAAAATTAGAACTTTATGATCTAGGATTTATTGCAGATCAGTGTCATGGTTTCACAATTGAGAGTGGCGCAGTGGTAAGGGCTTCATTTTTCAAGTCTCAGGTTCGATCCCCAATACGTGCATTCTTTTTTCAGCAATTCCTATTTGACAATGTCCGAATTTCAAACTTTTCGGCATACTCTTTTATTGCCATTCTCACATTTATTCTGATGGCCTTTTATTTTTCATCACACAAAAACGTACTACATGTCTTTCAGTTGGTCTATCAAAAGTTCTGCAATAGAACTATCGAAATTATTTTCAATACTCCTAGATGGTTGGTGGTACAGTGATAGCAAAGAAAAATGTGAGACTCACAGTGAAGCTTGTTTTTAAAAGAGTTTTGATAGAAAAATCACCATAAAATCTGTGTAAATATAAATTATATAAATACGGTCATTGTCAAATAGGAAATTGCTGAAAAAGAATGCACCTGTTAGGAATCGAACCTGAGACCTGAAAAATAAAGCCATTACCACGACTTTTTTAACTTAAAAGATTATAGCCGTTGCTGACAGCGAGAATTTCACACGTTTGAATGTGCGCGGGACACCTGTTTATAATAATTGATTTATTACAAATGAAGTTAATTAGGCTGAGATAGTTGAACGAACACAAGTTACTTTGTAGTGATAAAGCAGCGGCATACGGTCGATGTTATTAGCAGGTTCGATTCCCAATGCCGCCTCTACTTTTTTAATGATTAAATCATTAGTTCACTGAAAAATAATTCTGAATATTTTCGGAATAAAAAAGTGTCTCGCGCGCATTCAAATATTTGAAATGGCTCAAATTGTTTTAGGACAATACTTTTTTCTCCGACTAAAACACTTTTTTTTCCGACTAAATATTTTTTTTTCCGACTAATTTTATTTCCGACTAAACACTTTTTCTCCGACTAAAATACTTTTTTTTCCGACTAATTTGATTCTCGACACGAAATCAACCATTTTAAAAAATTTTGTGTGAAATTCAAGGGTGGGCAAAGACCAGATGGCTGGAGACCCACTCCGGAATGGCCAAAAGGCCAAAATTATTGGTTTTTTGGGGTTTACTAAAGGGGAGTAAACTTTTTGAGAAAAATCGATTGAGCGGATCAGATTTCGGGTCCGATCGGCTTAATCGCTCAGAATTCCAGGTTTATGGTGGTTTCGAGTGGTTCAGGGTGGAGTTGTGGGCGATTAAGCCATCGGACCGGAATCTGATCCGCTCAATCGATTTTTCTCAAAAGTTTACTCCCCTTTAGTAAACCCAAAAAACCAATAATTTTGGCCTTTTGGCCATTCGGAGTGGGTCTCCAGCCATCTGGTCTTTGCCCACCCTTGAATTTCACACAAAATTTTTTAAAAATGGTTGATTTCGTGTCGAGAATCAAAATTAGTCGGAAAAAAAGTATTTTAGTCGGAGAAAAAAGTGTTTAGTCGGAAATAAAATTAGTCGGAAAAAAAAATATTTTAGTCGGAAAAAAAAGTGTTTTAGTCGGAGAAAAAAGTATTGTCCATTGTTTTACCCTCCAAATTATCCTTTCACCCCTCCAAATCATTCATTTACACCGCCAAATCGTAAAAATGAGTATTTCTCGGTGTTCTTATGTCGTAATTTTTTTTTTGATTATCATGTAACTCTGAATCTCTATCAACTGACCCCTTGTTGTTGAACAAATTTGAGAAATACCCGTTTTTATGAAACAACTCCTCTTTCATAAAAACGGGTATTTCTCAAATTTGTTTAACAACAAGGGGTCTGTTGATAGCTTATAAGAAACTAGAGATTCAGGGTTACATGATAATCAAAAAAATATATACGACATAAGAACACCGAGAAATACTCATTTTTACAATTTGGGGGTATAAATGAATGATTTAGAGGGGTGAAAGAATAATTTGGAGGGGTAAAACAATTTGAGCCATTTGAAATTATCGTTTTCGGCAACGGCGATGGTCCTTTTAAGGACAAAGGACAGTTACAGCGATTTTGAAAAGGTCTAATTCTTGGAGAGGCTAATCCTAGTAGCGCCGGTTTTTCTTATCTTTCACGAGCTCTACCCATCCGAGTTTTTAGATTTTGGTGAATTACTCAAAAATTTCGAGATTGAATTGAAATTTTACCGATTTTTAATGAGTTAAAAAATACTAAGCGTGAGTTAATTAATAGAGAAAATACAGTACGCTAGCACTATGTATTGGGCTAGTGAAATGTTTTACGATTTAGATAGCGAGCTTCGACATATAAATAATTGCAAAGAAGAATTGAAGAGATACCAAAAACTCTTTTCAAAGGATTCAAGAACAAACCTAGAAAACCGAAACCGATTCATATTGTAAAAAAGGATCTGACAGAATTATTAATCACTTTTTGGAACGATAACTGTGGAGCAGAAAGCAGTGAGCTTAAAACAATTTCAATGATTGAACAACTTTTTGTTTTGCTTTAGATATAGAAGACTTGAAAAAAAAGTGGCTGGACGAATTTAGAAGTTTTACCAATCAGTATCTGACTGACCCACAGGGGAAAAAAAAAGGTATTTGAAAAAATAACTAACAAAAAACTTTTTAAAAACTAAAATTTTTCACAAAAAACATTTAATTTATTGTCTCGAGCGTGATTTAAAATTTGACATTGTTTTAGGTAGAGTTGTGAAATGTTGGAATTATTGGAAAGCTTTCCGGGAAATTTTCAGAAATTTCACGGAAAAATTGTTCTAATTTTTCGACAGTATGTATTTTGGAAAAATATTGATAGAAATATAATATACCGTATTCTCTCTAATAGAACCACATGTGGTTCTATTTTTCAACCCCCCTTGGGGGTGTGGTTCAATTAGAGAGTGTGGTTCTATTTTTCAACCGTCTGAAGATATTCAAGCATTGCAGCATACGCGCATAAACCATTTTTTCAGAACAAAATTCGGACTTGTTCTGGTTTAGGGGGACGCTCATTTATACTATACTTTTTATTGATTTTTGTTGGATATGGCAGTCATGGTTATATCGATTTCGTTGATTAAGGTGATTATGGTCACCCTGGTCACCATAATCAACTTGATCAATCTAAAAAATAAAATAAATATTTAGTAAAAATGGGCGTCCTCCTCCCCCCAAACCACAACAGTTCCCAAAACTCATCAACACTCTAGAGATATCTTTATTATTAAACACATTTTCTTGCGCTTCTTCGAGATCGATCTCTTGTATCAGCTCAGCCAACTTCTTCTCATCACGCGCGTGCTTCACCTTGCCTCGACCACTCGGAACCGGTCTAACTTCTTTGAAGCAGTGGATGGCGTTGTCCTCACATCCATCGGTGGCATTGGGAACTCCGCACGATTCGAATGACTTAATTATGAGCTCCTTCGAGAGATTCTGCCAGGCTTCCACAATCCATTGGAGTTAGACGGCCGTTGGCGCAGCTTGAGAGTCTTAAGGGGTGTGGTTCTATTAGAGAGAATACGGTAAAATAGAAATGCAATAGAAATTTGGACGCTGCTGTCATATACCTCCCCCCCTTACCCAAAAAGATAATTCATCTCTATATAGTATTTGGGTCGGGGAAGGGGGGGGGCAGGGAACTGCAAAAAGTGCTGAATTTAGCACCGTTTTAGCACCTAAAAAAGTGCTAAAATAATGCTAAAGAAAACCATAAATTACTCTTTTTTGCTTTAGATCAAGTGTTGAATAAAAACTAATAAATATTCTACTGTTAGTCAGCTACAAAATAAGATATCTTACATTGAATTTGGTAGTAAAGAGTAAAAGATATGAGGATTCAGATTACGAACAAAAAAAGGTGCTAAAATGGATTTTAGCACCTTTTTAGCACTATTTTTTGTGTCTTAATTGTACCTTCATATATTTTACTCTGTGCTACCAAATTTCATGTACGATAGCTAATTTTGTAGCTGACTAATAGTAGAATATTTATTGGTTTTCATCCAAGACCTGATCTCACGCGAAAAAAGAGTAATTCATGGTTTTCTTTAGAACTATTTTAGCACTGTTTTTTGGTGCTTAAACGGTGCTAAATTTAGCACTTTTTGCAGTTCCCTGGGGGGGGTCCATGGGTCACACCTTTTCACAGCCACTGGAGTGGTCCAAATCTTTTCCTGAGAGCACTTTTCAAGGTGAATATAGGTGTGCCTGAACACGAGTCCGGTGTCAGAATTCGGGGTTGACGAAGAAATTTTCGAGTTTTTCCCCAAATTTCGGTTTTTTTCGTACTTTTTTGACTTCAAAGGCTAAAAAATGAGGTCAAAAATGAAAAGAACTTTTTGTTGCAAATTTTATCGGATTTCCCAGTGTGTCAGCTTTCGTTTAAAAAAAAGAACGTCAAAATGGTGATAGGGATCTCCTACTTTGAAGTTTGGCGTCAGATCTAAAAATGACCTATGGTCTTTTGTTTCTTGCTGACAAAATGCCACAAATTTGAAATTTTTTGTCTCGAGAGGGATTTAAAAATATAGAGTTTGAATTTTAAAACCGTTTATAAGCAAATTGAGTACGCTAAGCACGAATACGGTCAGCAGTTAGTTAATGTCTGTTGCAAAAATGTCTGTATAGGCGCCGATAGGCGCCTGCTGACCCTTGTATTAATATGTTCAGTAAAATATTACTTTCAGACATAAAAGGTAAGGGATCAGAGACACATATTCTAGTGTCTCCTGCCAAAAACAAATCAAATACAGGCGATGTCCAAACAAAATCTACAGGTGTGGACATAAATTGTTATATTTTCAACATAAAACTAATTTTTTGTTAATTTTTGATCATTACTTTTTGCATTTATTTGTAGTTAGATCAGGGGCAAAGAAAACAGGGTACGAAATGGTTCTTAGTTTTTCAACACATGAAATGCGCAAAGCAAAATTAGCAGATCGGAATAAAGGCAAGTTCATATGTACAGGGTGTCCCAAGAATTTGCAAACACTTTGAACAGTCATAATTTTAAACCTATAGCTGCTTTTTTTGCCTTTCAAAAATCAAAACCTCGATTAAATGACCTTCTAATTTTCAAAAGAAGGGTCGTTGTATCGAGGTTTCGATTTTTCAAAAGCAAAAAAAAAGCGCCTATAGGTTTTCGAAAAACAATCGGCGAAATCGGAACCCTTACGATATTTGCGACCAGACTATCAAAAAAGAAACGATAAAATATTTCGAAAACCGGGTTAAAAAAGTGTCGGACCCTAGGCGGGAAAGATCTTGAGGTGGGGGCAGTGTTTTCAAAAGTCAAGGTCAAGGTAAAACTTGACCTTAAAACTTCAAGGTCGTTTTTCTCGATTTTTTGTAAGAAAAATAGGTCTGAATTTTCTTCTTTGAAGTCAAGATTTGTTTATTTGCTTTATTTGCAAGATTATTTGCTTTAGAACCTTACGACCAAAACGACTCCAGACCCATTTTCCTTGAACAACCCACACCATAAAAGGACCCACTAAAGTCAAATTTTACCTTGATCTTCAACTTGACCTTGACTTTTGAAAACACTGGTGGGGTCGTTGAATCGAGGTTTGACTGTAACAACATTTTTATTTTAAATTATGAGCTCAAAAACTTATTCCGAACTTTTGGGACACCCGTTATTAGCCCTGTAGACAAAAATATTTTTCAAGAGCCAACACAGTCTGATAGTCAAATTGCACACCAAACAGAAGGAAAAGAAAAATATGTGTCAGAAAATAAGCTTTTGACTCAAGTACCCTCTCCACACATACCTGCAATAAAAAACATCTTGTCTCTCGAAGCTAGTGAAGCAGATGATGTCATACAACTGGTAATAATATACATTATTTGCCAAGACAAAGAGGCGATTTCTGAGAGGCTTCTGTGATCAGCAACTATTTTTTGAGATGAATTTAAAAAATATATATGTTTTAGGAACAGCCCACAAAGCCAGAGTTTCAAGACTTTTGGAAAAATGAGTTGACCGAACTAATTGACTTTGGGCTTCGATTCACTATACACAAAATTTTACAAGACCAAAACAATGTTATCGTAAGTTATTTTTAACACTAAAAGTTTCTTTTCATTTTGATACAGGCAAGTATTCCCAATTATTTGAAATGGTCACATCTTTTTGATTTTTCGATGATTCGTCATAAAAGAATTTGACCCTACTGCAGTATACCACCCCCCCCCCCCCCCCCAATGAACTTTTTTTTTAAAAGTGTTTCCAAACACCCTATATCGTCCTAAAATCGCCTCAAAAGTTCAACAAAGACATTATTTTTAAGTTCTGTAATTAAAAAATTGAGTTTTCGACATTTTGAAATTTCGACCATTTGCCTGTTTTGGGATGTTTTGGTCACTGGAGCTGGGCAAAAAGAGCCTCTAAATGCATTTTTGTTCAAGAGTCTTGCTCGGAATTATGTCTAAGGTAAATGAGTGCGCGCATCTCTAACCAACCAAGCCTTCGGGGCGCAGGGGGCTTGGTTGCTTGGGGTGAGATGCGCACACCCACATACTTGAGACACAAATCACTCGAAAGTGACTCTGGATGCATGAAAAATGTATGCATACCAGAGTTTCTTTATGCCGTAGGTCCCAGTCAACAAAACTATGTTCAACATCTTCCTTTTGGTTTAAAATTGGCCCCTTTTTGGTCTATTTCCACCCTAATGCGGCCCTAAATCCATTCCAAAACGGTCAAAATAGGTATTTTGGCTGGTCCCGAAACTCAACTTTTTATTGGCTAGAACACAAAAATAATGTCTTATCCGAGCTTCTCAGGCAATTTCA
This sequence comes from Ditylenchus dipsaci, assembly GCA_004194705.1. Classification (NCBI taxonomy): domain Eukaryota; kingdom Metazoa; phylum Nematoda; class Chromadorea; order Rhabditida; family Anguinidae; genus Ditylenchus; species Ditylenchus dipsaci. The sequence continues at coordinate 116,655 of SADC01000392.1, forward strand.
GGTCGATATAGGGTTTTTGGAAACACTTTTAAAAAAATTTCATTTAGGGGGGGGGGTATACTCCGGTAGCGCCAAAAATTTATTTCAAAGAGAAAATCTCGGAACTTTGTCTGAAATATTGTTTGTTACCTACGTTTGAAAATATGGCGTTTCCAAACCTCAAAGAACATCCAAGTTGAATTGGAGGAATGAGCACTTCCAGGTTCATTTTTTGAAGAGTTTTTATTTTTGAGTATGTTTTAAGATTGTTGGGTGGGAAAACGGTCATCCGGCATTTCCGCATCAAAATCAACAGCTAGACCACACTCCTGAACCATGCGAAATTGGCAAAATTGCCTCGGTCCCTCAAGTGTATATTCTGGTAGAGCATACCCAAAACTGTTCTGTAAACTGTTCCAAAACTGTCCCTAGCTAGTGAACAATGCAAAAATTAAGATTGATCAAAAAACTATTAATTTTATTTTCTCATAGGTTTTGTGGAATAACCATGCAAAACAGGCAGCCGATTTAGCATTAGAGCAAAATTTTAAAACTACGGACTTTAATTATATAGACTCAGAATTACAATCTATGAATTTGAGCATCGAGGATAGTTTAAGTAAGTTAAGATTTTTGATATAATTATATTTTGAAATATATACTGGCATAAGTACACAGTTCAAAATCAGAGTTTATGCATTTCTATGTAGGCTTGGAAGTTTGGGGTCCGGCGGGAAACGGGAATGGGAATTTGAAGAAAAATTGTTCAGGACCACACTCAGATCCACACCCAGACGAGGGTCGACCTGAGTGAGCTCCTCAGTGCAGATCTAAGCATTTTACCCCAATTTTTTTATTTCGGATCTTGCTTGTCAATGGCTCATTTTGAAGCACTGAATCTTAGTTACAAAATGGTACCAAGAGAAAAAAGGTTTGAGTGAAGAAAAAAGAAGTACTTATAATATGTATTTAAACTATATTTCAGATTTTATTTAAACACGCCAAATCTCACACGCAGTCCCACACTCATTATGAACTGCCTTAACTCTAAGCCTTAGGCTGCGAACAAACTTTGTAGTCAAAAATTGGACATATTCCAAATACCATATAGAGATTTATAGTAAATTTTTGGCACTAATTAATTGTTTTTGACTATTTTTGTTTTGATGCACTAAGGCAAACAAAATTTTATTGAGTTTTTGCTGGAAATAACTTTCTGATTAAAAATCGTGTTACAGTTATCATTTATGGTTCGTGAAAACGCCATAGCAATTCATAGACCTCGATTTTGGGCTGCTTCACTAAAGTTTACTTTAATTTATATTTTTACATTGTTCGAACACATTTTTGTTATATAATATGGGCGCCCGGACATTGTCACTTTTAAAAAGAAAGTGTCGCCCCATCAAAACCACCCAAATCTTAGATATGTTATTTTACTCATGGAGTTATGTAACATATATAATATTCAGGTGTTTTTGACGGCAGAAGAAATTTTTCACGTACTGGACACCCAAAAGAGCCAAGACGACTTCCGACATGTTCTAGATATTGAAGGCGAGATCAGAACTAATGAGGGTAGATAAAGACAATCGAGGGCAGATCAGGGCCATTGAGGTTGGGTCAGGACCATTGCGGGTGGATCAGGACCACTGAGGTTGGATTGAGATTCCAAAACGGGACAATGCCGCCCGACAAATTCCAACAAAAAAGAACAAATTCTATTTAAAATGGACATTATCGCGCGACATTTTCCAGGCGACGTTGTTCATTATTTGGGACAATATCGCGCGACAAATTTTTTTTAAAATGAACAATGTCCGGTGCCATAATATGTATTTCTTTACTTTTAAAGTGCCTGCTGGAGTATACTATTTGAAACAATTCAACGAACTGTTTGTGAAAGTTTTCAAAAAAGTGAGTAATTTTTTTTTGAACTACAAAGGTACATAAATTATTTGTTTAGATATTTTATGAAATGTATCAACAAAAAGTAAGTACTTTTTTTAAAAAAAGCTCTCTCATCACCAAAACCCCTATTTTTTACCTAAATATACTTTTTTTTATTTTGTCGTCAAAAGATAAGCTTTTTTGTGACAAAATAATAATTTAAGTGAAAAGTCTTTGCTGCTAAAATTACTTGAAAAATATTGGTTTTTTTTGAATACATTTATGCTTGCTTTCACAGTTATCAAAAATTTGTTTAAAATTTTGTATTATCGACTATGCCAACCCAGTGTTTCTTAAAAATGCCAGGTCGGACGAGTTAGCCGACTTCCACGCCTAAAAAATTAATGCGTTCGACCTAACCTGATAATTATATTACAGTTGAAACTCGATTTAACAAATTCAAAGGACCGGCTAAGTTACCGTGCCCAAAACCTCTTGTACACCCATTTTTTCAAGCTTTTGACAGTTCTGTTTCGACAGTTTTGTCCCAGATATTACAAAGATTCCAATTTTGCCGATCATTTTTTAGAAAACTACAATATTTTTCTCTAAAAACAGGTTTTCGTTAAATCTAAATTGGTTTAATCGAGTTTTTACTTTTTTAAATAAAAAAATTTTGGATTTCGAAAAATGATCGGTGAAATCGGAATGCTTGTGATATTTGGGACAAGACTATCAAAACAGGACTAGCAAAATTTAAAAAAAAATGAGGTAAAAAAGTGTTTGACCCTAGGTGGAAACGAACTTCCAACCCTAAATATTCGTTGTATCGAGTTTCATTAAATCGAGTTTTAACTGTATATATACCATATATATACTAAAAATCTATAAGTATTGGTAAATAGAATCCGGACTAACTCAATTAATACTTTTTAGAAACAATGTCAAATACTAATAGGATGTGCCTCAGGACAGCTTTTTAAAGAAGGCAAAACTCATTACCGAATTATTTGTGCTGCAAAAATGGTCTATGTAACTACATATTCAACACAACAAGCCACTCACTCGTAGTCAAATTAAAAAAAAAGAAAAATTGTAAAAGAATTAAAAAAATAACATGATTTCAGTCATTTTTTAAACGTTTTTATACGTTTTTATACATATGATTGATAACAATGAAAATAATGAACAGTATCTATAAATCTTGAACAGTACAGTTGAACCTCTTTAGCGCAACACCTCCATGACCCGACAACCTCGATAACTCAGCAGATTTAAAACTTATGAAAAAGGCGTGAATTCAAATTAACTATTTTTGTATTTTTAACTGATTTTCATATGTGTTCATGACCACGCTCACGAAATCAACCAATTCATGATCGATGACTTTAAAAAAACCATACAATCGAGAAACTCTGAGCTAAATTATACAAAAAAGAACGGGTTCACACACTCCCGCGACAGCTAAAATAGGCAAAAAAAGTAAAAAAAATGTCGACTGACTCAGTCCAAATACTATATAACGACTCTCACTTTGACGAAAAAAAGTTCATACAAAAAGGATCTAATTACTAAATATAACATCTAATTACTAAGAACACTTCGCAATACAAAGCAGATACATGGCCGAAAATCAATACAAAACTTTATTGAAAAAGAATCTTCACAATACAGAAGTGGTTATCACGATACTATAGATCAGGTCGCAGTAATGACAGCAGTAGCAAGATATATGATGAAGCTTTATAAGTCAAACGAGGACCGAAACTGAAAATGCACCAGTGATTGTTAATTTAGGCTTATTGTCAATACAACTTACGAGATTAGTCAATACCCACAAGTACTTTGGACAAATTTTGGGGTTGATGGCAAGCGAATGGATGGCAGAAGTTAATTCCCGCAGGTTTTGATCCTGGATTTCTCGAAAAGACGGAAGAGACGGACTTGATTGACAGTGTGCTGACGAAAGCTAGCAAGACGTTGACGAATATTTTCATCGAATATGTGTACGGCATGTCAGTAGATAGATTGACCTGAGACACAGCATCGTTGATTATGAGGACCTGGAACTAATTTAATGATAATCAGATGAAATAATTTTTGTAAAATACCATAGATTTCGAAGCAGCCACATGAGTGCTGGTAACTAAAAGAGTCAGAGCCATGGAATTCACGATGATCAGGCAATCTACCAGAGCTTTGTTCAAGTTCTGAATCAATAACATGTTGACTAACATTTTTTATATGCCATAATTACAAGTGACTTGAGAAGAAAATTGGCACGTGAGATTGCAAAGCCAGATAATGATTTAGATGTGAAAATTAACTTTTTACAGTCTAGGATACCCAAAAAGTTTAGGATTTCGCACTTCACTTCAGCAATTAGTAAAATTCTCATTTCTAAAACAGCAAAAAAAGTTTGGTCCAACATTATTAGACCGTGTAATTCCGTATCTGATTCATCTATAGCAATAAGATTGCTAGCACACAGTGCTTATAAGTATATAAATGTTGTAGACCAGGTTAAAGTAAAAATGATAATGCTTACTTATTCTGGAAATCATAGAAAAGCAAACCACTGATACGATTGAATGTAATGTGGACTTCTTGAGCCGAAATTCGACTTTCGACGTTCGACCCGACACGTCGAGTCGAAGATTTTAACACCTTGCCTTTTGTCTCGACACGTAAAATTTCTAACTTTCCAAAACAAGGTTTTTCCTCCGCCGCAGTCGAATAATGAAATTAATGAAATGTTAGATATTTTTTATACTACGAAAGTGTTAGCAGAAACCCTATATTTTTCGGTTATGACTAGAATTCAGCCAACTAAATCACATGACAAAACTGTGATACTTACCGTATTTCCTCTAATAAGGCGGCCGCCGCCTTATTTTTCAACCTCCCTCCAGTAGGCCGCCTTATTAGAGCGGGCCGCCTTATTGGAGCAGGCGCCTTATATTTCAAACATCCTTTCATCAAAATTATTTAAATTCTCTAACAACAAATTTTGAACTAAGAGGTAATAACAACAATCATAACAATGAATGCTAAACAATCTTAGACTAGGATGTGACCAATTCCGATCAAAAAGTATGAAAATTAGGATTCGGCGCATTTAAAACAATTTTGAATATGAATAAAATTTTTAGGGCCGCCTTATTAGAGCAGGCCGCCTTATTAGAGGAAATACGGTATTTGAATTCAAAATACCATTTCGTCATATCGTCTACGGCAATGGTATTTCAAAATTATGAATTTGCAGTTGCCTTTTCAGTTGTCCAAAAATGGATAATTATCCCAATTCTGCCCAAGCATACAAAAAAGTTCTCTATATACAAAAATAGCTATAATCTGAATATTTCACTCGTATTGTTCTGAAAATATAAGAGCATATAAAGCTGTCCAGCCAGTAAACGGCCTGAAAATATCAACTTTATTATTATTTTACTTTTTGTAGAATTTTACCTAGTTCCTTCTCACTCTCCAGTTTGTCATTGTAGTGGGGTATACGACATAACACCGCGGCGACAAAACACCGCCTACGACAAAACACCGCGAGACAAAACACCGCGGCCCAAAACACCGTGGCCCAAAACACCGCGGCCCAAAACACCGCCTACGACAAAACACCGCCGAATTAGATTTTTCCAGTTATGGGCTAAGATCAATCTGTGATCTCAGTGAAAGGACTTCTATATCTGTTTTTTTGTCTCCGGAGCTTTTGTTCTACTTCAGGATGTTTAAGACCCGGGTTCTATCACTTTTGATTGGATCATAATTGCAAACTAGTTTTTCTTCAACACTCACTTTATCGCTGTCTGCAAATATCCAAACGCAAATATCAATTTCAGTCACAAAAGCAATTTTCTCTGCTCAATACTGTTATCAGAAATTAAAACCACTTCCTCGTTATCGACCTGTTCAAAAACAGTTCAAATCATACAGTTCACACCACACTCAATTTGGACCAAACAAGACCTACAAACTCCAATTTTTTTATTAGTAACAATGACAATAACAGCAAACAACTCGTGACCAACTCTAATTTCCTCATTTAGACAATTTTTAGACAATCCAACAAAACGTCACACTCAAAGATATCTACTTGGTAACCCATCCTTTCATGGAAAAAGACTGTTCTTGTGAGCATTTCATAGAATTGAGTATTGTAGACGAAAGGACATAATAGGACCTTGCGCCATTCGGAAGTTGTAGGCAATACCCGACAGATAATCCATGGGACTATTCTTTCCCGCCTGGACAGCCTTCTTGACCATAGCCAGCATCCTTTCATCCGCCTTTCGGTATTTCTAAGCTTGATTGGTGGTTCATGTCCAAGCACCATTTCACTGTAAGCCTCGTCAACTCCTCGCTGCACAAGCTAAATCAATTAAATCAAATAAAAACAATTCATGAAGCACTTCAAAATCAAATGCCACCTTCATTAATCGATGAATCTCCATAAGTTTGGATGACAAACCCCAGTTCCAGGCAACCTTACGATGATGAGCTTCTGATATAAACGAGCTTATAACTTTTTTTAGCCTGAAAATTTACCTGCATAGTTATTTGTCCTGTTCTCCCCATTTTCAATCCTCTCAACGAGATTCACGAATCATTGGAAAACGAGCTGTTTTTCGGACTCCATCAGCTTGAATGGACCTGAAAAACAAAGATGAGAAAAATTTAATTGACCGTAACAACTACCAAGATAGTAATTCTCAACCAATCTAGAAGTGACTTAAAGAAGCTGAAGATTGCATTTGAGCGATGTAAAGCATTTATTGAGACGCGAGATGGGAACACATGCTAAAGCCACAATTTTCCGACACTAAAATCGAGTAAAAGTACTGTGAAAGTTATATCGACAAACCTCATGAGCAAAAAGAGCATCGCTATCGTACCTAGCAGAAAGACCCTCTTGTTCTAGATGCTTGCATAGGTTAGACTCCTTGTGGGTTCAACTGTGGAAAGACATCATGTAGAATTTGAAAGAATTTTCGATATGTGACTGCCCTTTT